>CAJUYH010000897.1:0-23508 GCA_910591685.1 Galerucella tenella | reverse complement strand
TGACTTTAATTTGTACACAAGTCTGCCAAATTATTATTGGTGACTTTTTTTGTGTGCACAAGTCTGCCAACTTAATATTGGTGACTTTTTTCTGTGTACCAACTTATTTTTCGGTTCCCAAATTAAAACTAACTAATTTATAAGAGCTTGTTAAAATATCTATTCATATAGCACCAATGTAATGACAATGACTGTTATAAACATGAAAAAAAAAACAAGAATTTTCCAATTGAAAGAATACATTCGAGAATGGGACTAATATACGGGCGTTGTAGCCGAGATATTTGAAGCGTAGCCGCTTAAATAATAGAATTTTACTAGAAAAATAATATATTTTCTTAACAAGAAAAGAAAAGAGCAGATATTTTTGAACAGGAATCGAAAACAAATGATTTTTCGAAAATATCACATTTTTTTGTTCCTGAATAATGAAAAGTAACTAAAATTTCTTCATCGATCTTGTATGACAGACAATAATTAACATCAACTTTATATAAAGCAGCAAAGCCAAATTTACTGTTCTAGCGTTTTCAATTTTATCAGCCTTTTTTTGTTTATATAACATCTTACACGTTATAATTTAAAAATATTTAAAAAAATAACATTCATTTTTTTTGTCTCGTTTTTTTGGTTTACATAATTTCTAAACTTAAACTTTCGGACAATTAACCAACCAGAAAAGTAAGCAAACAAATCACTCCACTTTTACGTCAAAATCGTTAACTGGAGCACGCGCGATGAGCTCTAGAGTCACTCTGAGCTGCTCCAGGTCATCGATATCATGAATCTGACAGTAACATTGTCGTATCATTCGATATTCGATATATTATCAATTTGATCTATCCAATTTAATATGGAAACCGCAATGAAAATTAAATAGTACGGCACTGTTACTTAACACCTGTTGAGTTGTTGGCTCCAAACAAATGGTTAATATTATGTATTACTTCTCTAGTTTGTTTAATGACCAAAGACCTAAAACATTCATCTTAAAGTCAATATGTAAATACATCAATATTTATGATATGACATTTCTTTTATTTTCAAATTAAATTAACCAAAAATTCATATAAACAACTTGTTTGTTTAAGACTTAAACTAGACACAGAAAAATGCGTCAATGATAAACAAACCATAGAATACAGTTTTTGTTTAATAAGTGTCAAAGAAAAACGCATCAATGATAAACAAACCATAGAATACAGTTTTTGTTTAATAAGTGTCAAATTAGTTTATTTACCACAGAGTACAATCTTAGATGGTGTACTCTGTGGTATCACAGAATACCTCTGTCAGAAACAAGCGATAACTTTCTTATTAAAACCGGCCCCATTGTTCGGAGCAGTTCGGAGTCGACACTTGCTTTTGACAGTTATTTACTCTGACAATCATGTGTTTTCTGAGGTTATATCGTACAAATAATTAACCTAACAATTATTTATAACATTAAAAAAATATTCCAAATACAAAGTATATTTAAATGAATATATATTTTCATTAGTTCAGGTTATTTTTTCCATACAAACTCAATTTTTGATAGTTTCACCCCCAAAATGCCAGCAACCAGACTTTCGGATGAATTTTCCTGGTCTAATTGAAATTTTGAAAAATAAATACCGGGTATGTCAATAAATTGTTTTATTAATCATAAGAATAAACCTTTTAGTTACATATTTTCGAATGATATGTCGAAGAAATTAATAAAAAAAAGTAATACACACAAAAAAAACATTAATGTTATATAAAAAAATCAAAGGTATAGAGGATAATATCTTCGAGTAGACAGACGACGAGATGAATGACTAAGATCGAGACGCAGGTGAGTTGCAATCTTTCTCTGGATGAAAGTTGCAACAAAACGATTTCTTCATAATCTTGGAGTCTATCTCAGTCGGAATTTTGCGTTAGAGGAGGGTATTCTTGATCGTCGGTAAATTGAAAAGCGCCTTTCGGTGGAGATTCCGTGGCTGCGGCCATTTCTCGAAATTTCTCAGATTCTACTAACATAAATAACATTAAATATTTCATTTGTAGTTATTTTATTACTTATATATTTTTTTTCAGTTGTAGTTACACAATATTTCGAAAATTACCAAAATAAATAGTTGTACGTGTAAATTTACCTCCTCGTTCGATTAGATTAAACTTATACTTAAGAAAATTTGAAAAATAATGCTTCGGAAGACATGTTACACTCATACAGATAAACGATTTTTATTTTAGCGGATTCCAAATCCTAAAATTAAAATAGGGCAGTAAAAAATATCCATCTGAAACAAACAAAAAGAAAAACCCTTAAAAAACAATAATAAATAGATCCCCTTCCGGAATTGTATCACTCGCCTATGGATTAAAGAGATTTTTACAAATAAATTTACCATTAAATTTGTAAAAATTTCTTTACCCGTTCAAAAAGATACCAGCACGTTCATGATAAGTAAAGGCGCGGTACTCACTTTGGACAGTAACGTTACCAACACCAAAGGCTTCCCTTGCCAAAATCAATCAACGCCACCAAAGAAATCTTTCACGAAAAATTGTTTCTAAAATATCCAAAAATCGATTTTTTTTGTAATAAATTCCTATTTTTACCGGAAAATTTTCTCTTATTACCAAAAAAAAGATATTTCTACACAATGCTTCATATTACAGGAAAATTAGATTTCCAACAACTCTAAATCATTAATATATCAAAATGTACATATTTATGTTTAGTCTAGCCCTTTAGGTCAAAATGTTTTACCCTTCTCGACAAATTATGATTGAGCTGTCGTATTTTCAACCCCTTTCAACCTCCACTTTTTGAATCTTTTTCCAAATTTCAAAAATGTTAATTACTTTTTGATATATTCGCAAAAAACCAAAACCCCCTTTTCCACTAAATTGTTTATAACTACGATAATTGTTGCAAGCGCCACTCTAAATTTGTCAAAAAGTTTCTAGATGCGATGACGAATCGAATAACAACATAATTTTCCCAGACGGGAGAAAAATTTTGACCTAAAAGACACACGTTGACCATTTATGTAGACCTTTCGAAATATCTTGCAACACAACATAAAAAAAAGAAAATTATTTATTGCACATAAAAATATTCATACACCAACGTTCAAAGTACGGTTATTTTTAACTACAGATACTTGAAATCATTTATATCACTTTTATTGTATTTATTAAATACTTTTAATATACATACTACAATATAAGCATAAAACAACAAATATTAAAAGATAATTCATGCAAAATTAACGGCACCAAAAGCCAATCAACATAGTACCGCCACGGTGGCGAAAACTGAACTACTTTGTTATACATTGTCTTAACCTAACCTCATTTTCTTTGCCATGAGATTGATTTCTATGGTTAGTTTTTAGTTTAGACATGCCATTAAAACCATAGAGGTAAAAGAGAGAGGAGAGAACATAACAGTGTAAAGAATCATCGACAAAAGTTGCTTCTCAATATGGCCGACTTCCGTTGAAGCGTAAAAAAACCAGAGGCGTACATTAAACTATTCAATTAGGGGAAAAAAACTCATAATATGCATCTTTTAAGATGGTATAATATATTGGATAAAAGCAGTCTCCAAACATTGTCACTGATATGGCTTCTCAATATGGCGACTTCCGTCGAAAGTTGGTTAAATCACTACCACGCTTACCTTCCCTCCTTTTTCTTTTACCTCGTTGATTAAAACTAAGCAAATGAAATGTAGATGGAGACACATTAATTACTTGTTAATGACGCATACTTTTCTACTTTATACACTCGTCGCTAGAGGGCGAGATAACTTGAAACCATGAATTGGCAAATCAGCGAATAAAAAGTGTATACCAAAAAAAAATAACCTCATAACTTTAGCAAGAATAAATAATGATGAATATAATAAAAGGCAATCTCTAAACTGAAATAAACCAATGAAAAACTCATGACAAAAAGAGTGTGGTGGTAAAACAACGTAAAACGTTTTAACCCTTAAAGCTCTGATTACACGTCGCGGTTTTTACCGTACGAGGAAATAAGTCAATTTACATCTAAGAGAGAACGTGTGTAGAATATATTTATTATATAAACCAAAGAAATATCATTGTATTTTATACCAGCGATGAATTATTCGATCTTAACCACTAAAAGACAGTTAGATTTATGAATGAATCGTTTATAGAGGTAACTAAATGAAATAATAAAAAAAATCATACACGTGTTGTTGTTGTAACAAGTTAATAAATAGAGAAAAATGAATAAGTTAGTTGAATTTTATACTGACCAGTACCTGACATTTGGCCGGATGGATTGCCTTTGAGGATGCCGGCGTAGCTACCTAGTATGCCTTGCGCAGAACAAAGAAAATCAAATCAAGGATTTTAGGCTAACTACCGGGTATTTTGCGGGGATTGTTAGTTAGTAGAGGGCATTGGCTAAAGCTTAAAACAAAGGTTATGCAAATCTGAATTTTCAAAATTTTGAAATCTTTAATTATAAAAATAAAACAAAAACAAAATGCAATGTTGTTGCTTTCGGATTTCCTGTCAAATTGTATGAATACTTTCAAATATGATCACTAGCAACATCCCATACAACTCGATCTGTCTACTCGTCACACAAATCATTCTGTCTACTCGTCACACAACTCCTTCTGTCAACTCATCACACAACTCATTTTGTCATTTTGTCATTTTGTCTACTCTTGTCATACTTGAAATTTTAGTACAAAAACCTGTTTAAAACACACCAAAATTTAATATCATATTTTTTCAAAACTTTGCTATTATAACCGAAATATACAAACACCCTTCAAGCTATTTATACAATTTGACAAAAAGTTAATATATTAAAAAGCAAAAACAAATCACAAAAACTAAGAAAATATATATATTTACCAGCAATATGACATATTAATACATCACAGGGATGGTATCGGGAACTATGTACATGCAATTAAAAATAAAATTACTAAAAAGTACATATCGAGGAGAGGTAGACACTGGGACAAGGACATTGTAGGCATTGTATTAATAAAACGTGAAGAATTATAAACATTCTTACGTTAATTAAAATGCCCTTTTAATATTGCAAGACTTGAAAATATATTGAAAATTCAGGTATTAATCAAAAATTAATTATAAGATTTAATATTTACCTCCAATGTTTTGTGGGGAAGAGCTTTTAGCCCTGTCAGTTTTGTCTGTTGATTTTTCTGGATTTTCTGGTGTACCATCTAGTCGATGGTCCTTATATAACATCAAATCACCACCTTCGTTTGGATCAATGTTGTAAACATACAGAACTCCAGCTTCCGTTGCCACCAGCAACCTGAGTTGCTGCTGAATTCTAGAAATTGATAATAATCTTACACTGTCCCATTTTTTCTTCAAGTAAAAATTAACACAAATGTTCATAAATGCACCGAATTTCCCTACACTTTAAGCCACTTCAGAAAAAAATGTATGTAACCACTCAAATGCAAAATTGTATAAGAAAATATAAGAATTAAAGGTACAAATAGACTTACGTTGCTATAGAAATGACATTCTTGATTCCACAAAACGGTAAATATGCCGTGGAGAACGCTCTTCCTTGAGTAAATACATCCGTAACTTGAGTTGGTAGATAAGTGGTCAAATAACCCATCCAACTGCTTTCTTCTACGCTTCGTCTTGGACTGCAAATAGTAAAAAAAAGAGCAGTGAATACAACAAAATATTCACTATATGTTATTAATTTAAAAAGGGATCGTTGAAAAAAAGAAATACTAGCACTGGACCGATTAATTTCAAAGTACTTTCAATATTTGGCCGCCATGTTAGGTCTAAAATGTGTTGGTAACAATGCCCCACTCAAATTTAAGTTGCATATGCTGGTTTTATGTCAAATCGTAAGTGTTTAGTTCTATGGTTTAAAGAAAAATGTCATACTTCACATTAGAAACGTCATATTTCACTTGTCAAAAGTCAAAACCCAAAGTTTGAAAATATAATTTATATTTACATCATAATTTCTTACCTATCCTTTGGTTCTTCCAATTTGAATATATGTACAGTTTCCGTATTACTACTACAGCTCAAGAACTGTCCGCACAGACTGAATGCTAAACAGGATATGGCGACACAACGTTTCATTCCTCTTCTAAATTCGTATATTTTAGAAGCGTCGGTAACTGAAAATACTCGGATCACAGTTCCTTTTTCAGATGCTGTAGCTATGCGTGTGCCATTTGGACTAAACGCTAGAGCAGCTAGAGGACTATCGTGAGCATGTATCATAGTTTTGGCATGCTGAAAATAGTTATTGTATTAAATGAACACATATTCAGTACAAAAATTTTGCTTACCAGATTTATAGCATCAAATATTTGCACTTCACCGATATTTGATGAACCAGGATAGGCTACATAACAATTATCACTATTAATACTCAAAGCACACAGTCCCAACGGATTTGGTGGAGTATCTCTAATTGTGTGAAGAACTTTCATATCTCTAATGTTATGTATATATAAACTTTCTTCTAGGCAAACCACTAATCGAGCTCTGTAAAATAAATGCAATTTTCATTCAATTGCTATCATCAAAATAACTTACAAAATTATACTAACCTATTAAGTTTAACGGCCAAAATTGTATTTGAATATGAATAGTTACATATTTCTGTTCCTTTCTTGAAATGGCAGACTTTTAGCTTTCTGGGAGCAGCTAAAGAAACGACAGCAACGAGACTGCTGCTGAAGAGTCGCTCCACCAAGCAAGTATCCTCCGTTCCATTGCTATAAATTTGTTCTAGACTATCCACACCACTTAACGAGTATAATCGATAACCTGTCCTACTTCCCACTGCCAAGGACCTACCAACATTTAGATATTGAAGAATACATATATTATTCTAAGGGTTTACTGAGTTTTGATATATTTGATAAAATGGCCCATGCGCCGAAGTTTGTCGTGGGGTTGGTGCACCCTGTATATATTTTTTTTTATTTTTTTTTCATATTTTGTAACCCTTGAAGGTTAGGAGTTAAAGAGTAGCTTCTAGCTAATCTTCGCCTTCTTGGGGCAAATGTGTTGTACACGTTTGTTAATAAAGACATTAATTAATTCATTATTCAAAAATAGGGACCATTCAACTAAGATAGAATAACTACTTCGATGGCAATAGGCCTTGATAGACATTGAGAATTTGTCAAGAAAAAATGATGAATTTATAAACGAGGTTTAGCACTGCAAAAGGAGTGGAATTAAGTTTTAGTTTAAAAATAACCATTGCTTATCGCCTTCTATATCAGATAATCGATATTTGATAAAAAATAATGTTTATAAAGAGAGTGACAAAATGTAAATGGCTGTTTGCTGTAACTAGTTTAAAAAAGTCAGTATCAGATATATACCCTGTATAAAATAATTTTAAAACGCAATATTTACATTTTTTTATTGTCAATATCAATGTTTGGTAAACAAAACAAATCTTGGCTATTTTTATAAAACGCACGTCAAAAACCTGAATAATTTACAAAAAAAATGACTGATAAAAACCTTTAATAGAAAAAACGTGTTATTGTTTTAATTATTTAAAGCATATATTTATCTGATACTTTTTTTATTTGGACCATAATATTGCACAACCAAAAATTACCAAGATTGAAATAATGTCACTGACAGCCATTAATGTAATTTTTAAGATAGATGGTGCTCAAAATACGTAGGACAATATCCTACAGTTTAGAGACACAACAAATTTTTAATAATATTCCACACAAAAATAATGACTTCAGATAAATAAGCTTAGTAATTATGATAACAACTTTATATTTAGAGTTATTAATTGATTAATGTAATATTAATAGAAAACATACTTTTATTAATGTAAAATTGCAAACAAAATAAATGTTATGTATTCATATTAATTTCAATTTCCAGTTGGTAATTAAGAATTGCACTGATGCTTGTAATGCTTATATGTAAGTATCAAGGAGACAAACAGACTAGGTCAATTTTGAACTGAAATATGTTTAATTATAATTAAAAATACCTCCCACAGCAAGAACAGACATGTTGGGAGACATTAACTGAGAAAATATCCTACACAGAAAAATAAAGTGATAAGTTCTTGTGGTACTGAGCAAATCCATCTAGGTATATTAAAATTTAAAAATAAATTTGTTTTTATTACTGTAAATCTTCCATTAGTATTTTCTCTGAAGGTTATACTTTGTCTATTTTATGAGGGATTTAAAACTTAATACCTTTTCTATATAATTTACCTGAATTATTATTTGAAAAACATTATCTATTGAAACATCAATGAAAGTATTAAATAGATCTGACAAAAGGTAGGATTTATTTTATAGTGAATTCAGGAGGCCAGTGCAGGGAATTAGCCACAATTTTAAATCCAATAAGTTGTACCTATTGTTAGTGGTTGCTTCTCAGAATATTAAATTCCAAGATAACATGGGATGCATCCAAATTATCTTATCACAACTCTCTTTACTGTAGCCTATACAATTTAAATAAATATTTATTGAATATTGATTTTTATTCATCAATGAAACAAAGATAATAAACATTCAAAGAAAGCTGATCACTGTGACTTATTTAGATTTACAAGACCACAATCAAATCTATCAGTAGTCAACATTAGTTAATTATTTTAGTTAGCTTTAGCCGAGTCCTAAAATGGGTGTAAATAAAAAATAAGGATCTTGAACTTTTAAAATTACTATATTAAATGTTCATGCCAAGCCAACAAATTTAAATTGTCAATAAGATTAGTATTCTACTAGTAGACAGCTTAGAGTAAATAACCTTATAAATAAATTATTAAAGATTTGTACAAATGAAACAATCAAAATCCTTTTTATTATTTTATGAACTGGGTGTCTATGTATATTTTTTAATTTCTTAATATTCAAATTTCATTCAGGGTCACGTAATCCAATGAGCATTTTATATCTAAATTTGTAATAAAGGTCAAATTGTAAATTACATTCACTTTCGGAAATACAAATGATTTTTACTATTTAATGACGCACCTATGTTTCCGAAGAACGTAAAATATTATTAAGCAATTGCATCTAATCTCAAAGAACAGCATTTTTCAATTAATAATCAACATAGCAAAACGTACTTGAGATGTTTAATTAAAATCACAATACTTACGTGCTATCCTGGTTAAAGTTTACAAAATAACTTTTGGATCCATTTGAGTCTGAAGAACCTGTGCTATTCATGAGTCCAAACGAGATAAACACTTTTAATTTAATCACGTTAGAATCTATAAAAAAAGTACCTATTATGAAATTTGTGTACGACAAACTAAATTTTTGTTTTGAAACAAGTATATATTTGCACAAAGACTGACCTTGCAATTACTAAACACAAACAACTACCATACTGTTGTATTGAACAGCTGATGTAATGATCATTACGCGCATGCCTCGAGCATTAGTACTTATTTATCTTCATAGGGAATATATCATTTGGAAAAAAATTTGATTCTCTCGTAATTTTATAAATATTTATAATAGTTCACTCGTTTATTCACTCCATAACGAAAAATATTGTTTATGATGATATGTTGTAGATGTATTCGTAAAATGTCAAAGACGTATATGGCAACGTATATTTTAGATTTTGGGTCGCTTCTGAAACAAATATGATGCAAATAAACAATGTTATCCCCTCCAATGATATTCTTGATTCTTGCATTTCTTGCAGTCACAGACAGAGTCACAGAATGGTCACAGATCACAGAGAAACCTCTACCCGACTATCTGACAACTGCTTAATAATGCGCGAGCAACGAGCAGCTTCCCTACTAGTCAAACAAAAGACTAGAACAAACTATTATTCTGTTATTATGTTAAAATGAATAAAATGGAGCACAATTATTATTTTTCTCTCTCCTTTGATTCTTCATTACGCAGAGATCACAGATCATAAGCGAACCACAGACCATACGCAAACCCCAGATCACCCAAACATGACCCAAACCACAAAGTATTGAAAAAAAATGTATTTTCTATAATCGGTTAAAAAAGGTAACTTATAGCCATAGATAAGAGATATATATCTTATAGCATGGTCATCTCATGTATAATTTTTAATATCATAATCCGTAATAAATCGAAAGCTGCAAATAATTGGTGGACACGCTTTATTCTTGCTTCAGATCAGCTGACATTCGCTGTCACTATTGACAAGTAAATAGGTTAATTTTTGGTTTATCACAAATTACATGCTCCTCTAATCAGAATTTAAATTACAAGTACCTACTACAAGATAAAAGTAATTTTTAATAATGGCAAGTAGACAGGGATCAAACAATTTAGTTACAGAATTAATACAAAAATTATATTTAGATCATAATAGACAGACATACGATTCTGAACAGCTTTCTAATATGCAACCGAATTCATATAAGAATACAAACTCACAAACTAATCAAAAAGTGAAAGAAACACCTAGGCCTAAAAGGACACGAAGAAGACAAAGAAAAAATAAAAACCATACAAAAGAAGAAAGTATTTCTAGACGTTCAGAATCATCAAATAGCGAAACTTCGGTATCATCCTTGAAAAGTACTTTAGTTTTTGAGAGTTCAAGTGCATCAACATCAGCTATTAAATCACAAACTATTCAAAATAGCAAACAGCCCTTAAAAGATGTGGTCCAATTTTCAATTCAACCTGTTTATGAAAATAATAGCAGTTTTTTTTTTAGAAAACGTAATCTTGCGCAACGGTTTATCAATATAAAATCATTTTTTAAAACAGCTTCTTGCATGCTTACATCAAAATGTGGACAAACGAGTGATTATAAAAATGTGGACAAATCAATATTACGAAAATATTCTAAAAAAGAAAGGAGAAAGAAAGAACTTGAAGAAAATGATACATTTCATGAGTACTTAAACGAAGAACAAGTTCGAGAGGGATTATCTAATAATACTTTGGTTAAAGGTTTTATCAGGATTAATCCAAAAAATACTCGTGAATCATATGTAAATAATGAAGATACAAGTATCAGGGATTATTTCATAATATCCATCGCTGATAGGAATAGAGCTTTAGAAGGTGATGAAGTGGTATTACAGATTAAACCAGAAGAAGAATGGAGTTCAACAAATAAGACAGCAAAAGTAGTCTACATTAGGCAAAAGGTTATACATACGTTTTTATAATATAAATATAATATAATATAAATTCTTTAGGTTCATACGAGAAAATGTGTTGGTACTTTAAGACTGGGTGACCAAAAAGAAAGTAATTTTGCAGACTTTGTACCTAGAGATAAACGATTTCCCACTCTAAGGATTCCTGAACTCTACTGGCCAGATCGTTTTAAAGAAAACCAGAAAGATTTTGAAAATATTTTATTTCTCGGGCAGCTAATAGAATGGAAACACCCCAATTGTGCTCAAGGTATTTTAGTTGAAAAACTTGGACAATCCAGTAATCTTATTGTAGAATCAATATCATTATTAAAAGAGAATAACTTGGATTATGCTCCATTTAGTGATGAATTGAAAGCGTATATACCAGAACTTAAAAAAATTCCCCAGAAAGAGTTTGAATATAGAGAGGACCTCAGAAAAAAATGTATATTCACGATAGATCCAGCCACAGCTAGGGATTTAGATGATGCAGTTTCTATAGAAGTATTGCCAAATCGTAAGTTCTTTATTTATTTATGACTGTGCTTAATGGTAAAACTAATGTATTTTCTAGATAATTTTGAAGTAGGTGTCCATATATCTGACGCATCATTTTTTCTCGAAGAAGGTACTGAACTTGATCAAGCTGTTAGCAAAAAAGCCACGTCTATATATTTAGTGAATAACGTTTACCATATGTTACCTGAAGAACTGTGCATGGGTTGTTCGTTGTTACCAGGAGAAGACAAATTATCATTTTCCGTATTTTGGGAAATGAACAAAGACGGGGAAATTTTAAATAAACGTTTTTCAAGGTCCATAATTAATTCGTGCGTAAAATTATCATATGAACATGCTCAAATGATAATTGAGAATCCCTTGAATGAATTTTCCACCGAAGATTTTCCTAAAATCTATAATGGATTCACACCAGCAGATATATCGAATTATGTATCTATCTTACACAAATTGGCAAAAGGAATGAGATCCAAACGAATAGTTAACGGTGCTTTGAAAATTAATTGTATAAAACTACGTTTCTCTCTGAATCCCAGTACAGGTCAGTAATCAATTTTTTCACTGTAACAAATAAATTTAATCACCATTATTGTTTTTAGGCGAACCCTTAGAATTTTTAATAGAAGAAAACAAAGAGGCTCATCAGTTAATCGAGGAATATATGCTATTGGCGAACATCACCGTAGCACAGAAAATATACGATCAATTTCCGGAGCTTGCATTTTTAAGATGCCACGACCCGCCTAAAGATAAAATGTTAACTGACCTTCAAAATAAA
Organism: Galerucella tenella; assembly: GCA_910591685.1. Classification (NCBI taxonomy): domain Eukaryota; kingdom Metazoa; phylum Arthropoda; class Insecta; order Coleoptera; family Chrysomelidae; genus Galerucella; species Galerucella tenella. The sequence goes on along the minus strand of CAJUYH010000897.1, from coordinate 11,063 downwards.
CTGTCCGAGTTCGGAATCCATTTAAATACGAATTCTTCAGCTGAGATAGCAGAATCTTTGAAAAAATACATAACTGACGATTTTGCAGGTAAGAGAATTGGGAAAAGTTGGTTTCTTTACAGTATAGGTAGCTTTAAGGTAGGCAACACTATTACCATTAGAACGTGTTATTGGTTGCCTATAGTTACAGCACAGTATACCAAAACTACCAGAACGTGAACTCTGTAACAGAATAAAAAGGAAATTTCATTCTATGCTAGGAACATAAAACAGTGTAACCCACAAAATACTCCAACCTTTAGACTGTTTTGTGTTCCTAGCATAGAAAGAAATATCCTTTCTATTCTGTTACAGAGTTCACGTTCAGTAGTGCATCTCAGCTTCGCGCATCGTTTGTACGCAATAATAATGTTGTGAATAATATATAATAAACAATTTGAACATGTTACAAGGAAAAAACTAGATAATTTAGAATCGGCAACAATAGCAAAACAAATTGTATTGAAACAGAGGATATACTTATTGATTTTTATCTCGATTTTTATTGAATATATAAAATATATTAAATACCTAGTTAAATTTCATAGTCCAATAATATTCAATTACAAATTAAGATTAACTTATCCTTATTATATTTTTTGAAATTTCTATTTCTGTTTTCAAGTGTATAATATAATCAAACTCTTATATATAAATTTATAATAAATAAAACAGGAAAACAGGGAAATCTAAAAAAACTTTTTTTTCGTCTATAGATATGATTTACTTTGACAGTTCTTTGCAGCACAAACTACACCTGCTTTAACTTTATTCAACTCATTTGATGATTGTCACTCAAAAAAAAATTAAATTCACATCACGCCACTGCTTACGCGACTAAACCAAACTAAACTGTCCCTAGTGTCCCTAAACCGAAGTAGAATATACGCCGTCCTTGCTGAACTTGACAGGATTCTAAACCGAAATAGCGAACTGCGCACAACCGATGCGCGAAATTGAGACAGCATGGATAACTATACCACGACGAGTTAAAACTATCTGTATATGGCAAAATACTTACAGTAAAATCATGAAAATTTCTACGTTTGGGTTTTCGGATACGATCTTTTTAACTAAAATATTTTCAAAGATGGCAGACTTCCGGTTCTATCGGAAGTCGACTGCAACTTTGTTATTTTGAATAGAAGACCCTGTATATTAATACATTTTTGAAATCTACGTAAAATTTTAGTATGCTTTTGTCTGAAAACTTTTTTCGAAAAATGCATATTTTTTGAGTTATTAATTATTTGTAAAAAATTTGACAGTTGCAGACCCTTGTAAATTATTTTTTTCCGAGGATACCCTTGAAGATATGAAAATGGTTTCTTTTCGGTTGCTTTTAGCAAGGTCAGACCTATTTGAATCTATGTTGAAAATTTTTTCATTTTATACAGGGTGTGTATGGAAAGTGTTCAAAGTTTAACTTCATAAATATCAAATTTCTTTATTTTTTTAAATAGTACCACCCGGTTTTTTCTATTTTAATGCATTCAGGGGAAAAAATAAGGCAAATTCGTGTATACTTTCCTATACCTAAACCTTACCGTTATCCAGATATTGAATGTTTTCTGTAAATTTTGAGATGCAGGTGTGGTCTAAATTTTATTTTGACCCGTTGATACAAGCACTAAGAAATAAAAAAGATTATGTAAATTTGCTTTTAATACATGGTAAATATGGCAAAGTTGTTACAAGAGCATATGTGCTTTATTTGCAGTAAGATATCCTGCATCTCTAAAAATTTACAGAAAACATTTAATATCTGGATAACGGTAAGATTTAGGTATAGGAAAGAATACATGAATTTGCCTTATTTTTTACCCCTGAATGTATTGAAATAGAAAAAACCGGGTGATTCTATTTAAAAAAATTAAGAAATTTGATATTTATGAAGTTAAACTTTGACCACTTTCTATACACACCCTGTATAAAATGAAAAAATTTTCAACACAGATTCAAATAGGTCTGACCTTGTTAAAAGCAACCGAACAGAAACCATTTTCATATCTTTAAGGGTATCCTCTTAAAAAAATAATTTACAAGGGTCTGCAACGGTCAAATTCTTTACAAAAAAATTAATAACTCAAAAAATATCCATTTTTCGAAAAAAGTTTTCACACAAAACTATACTAAAATTTCACGTAGATTTTAAAAATGTATTAATATACAGGGTGTTCCATTTAAAATAACAAAGTTACAGTCATCTTTGAAAATATTTTAGTTAAAAATATCGTATACGAAAACCCAAAGGTGGAAATGATTTTACTATAAGTATCTTGCCATATACAGATAGTTTTAACTCGTCGTGGGACACCCTGTATATGACACTATTGATATTATAGTTTATATATGTTTGTGGTGTTTTTTAGGACAATGTCGAGATGTGGCATTGAAGCATTTGACCTTAAAAGCAATGACGAGAGCACAATATTTCTGTGCTGGTAAAAAATCAAGTGAAACAGATTTCAAACATTATGCCTTAAGTATACCGATCTACACACATTTTACTTCTCCAATCAGACGATACGCAGATATTATGGTACATCGATTACTAGCAGCAAGTCTGAGTTAGTATTAAATAATACATTTTTAATTTACAATTTTCATTAGGATGTTTAATTTTTAGATTACAGGGATCCACCGGAATGGGATATAGATTACGTTCAAGCTATTGCAAATAATTGTAACCTTCAAAAATATCAAGCTAAAAAAGCTGGGGATGCTAGTATCGAACTGTATCTGGCTCATTATATAGAAAAACACAAACCTTTCACGCAAAGTTGTGTAGTGGTTGATGTGAGGGAAAATAAGTTCGATGCAATCGTACTGAAGACTGGTACTCTCGTAAGGATATATCTAAACGTAAGTTTACAGTTTTTCCTTGGTTCTTTCCTTCTGTAATTTGTAATTTTTTAGACTTGTCCAAAAGGAACGCTTTGGACATACGAGTCAAATAAATTGATGATAACTTTTCCGAAATTCAAAAATCTCGACAGAGTCGGTTTTCCCGTTGAACTGTTTTCTTTGGTAACTGTGACGTTGAGCAGAAAAGATTCCTATCATTTAGAAGGTCGTTTAGTCATACCCAAGCAGCCAACAGTACAAACAAGACAAAGGAAGGAACATCGTTCAAGGAAATGACAATAAATTGATGATTAAGTGGGACTTTATTCATTTTTTAATACAAATTTTACTATAAAATTGTTTATTTTATTTTGTTATTACATTTTTTTTAAACGTAGTTGGTACAACTGACTTTCTACTCCATCTTAAACGTCAAATGATTTTGTTCAATCTGTCATTTATCTCTTTATAGACCAGTGCAGATGACTTAGTTCGTGGAGAAAAGGAATGATGAGGAAGGGAAGAGACAGTTGTCAAGAATGCAGGAACCAAAAATCCAACCGCTTAAAATGTAGTTGAGCGCGGAAATGACGAAAAACCTAGTTTGACACCTAAAACGCGCAGTGATGGGTATGAACCGGTTAATAATTTTGTTAACAGGTCAATGGTTTATAACTAGTTATTAACTATCAATTTTTAACCAAAAAAAAATTATTTATTATATATTTGTGTTCTGCCGATTATTACAAAAAATTTGACATAATTTAAGCTCATTTGATATGTAAATAAAAGCTACAGAATTCAGAGGTCATCGACAGTCGCGGACGTAAGGAGTCTGCGCAATGCTATTTAATAGAACTACTGCGCAAACTCCGCTATTGTCAGCGGGCTAGAAAATGCTTTTTTAAGTGGCCGCCTAAATTGTTAACCGTGGCTAATTTCAAACAATTTTTAACGCTAAAAACTGGTTAATAACATAGGTGGTTATTACCCATCACTGAAAACGCGCCCCCTACATTTTACGTGGTTGGATTTTGGGTTCCTGTATTCCTGACTTCGGTTTCATCCCTTTCTCACCATTCGTTTCAATTAATTTTGTCCCTTTTTCATTTTATCTTAGGCTATCTGCACTGGTGGTGGAAATATTAAAACAAGATCATTTATATCAAAATTTACTATAAAAACAATAATCCTATAGATTGTATGTAGAAGATGTAATATATTATACTTTTGTCTATACATTTTTTAAACTTATTTATTAAATCCCAGTTTGAACCTAAATATACAGGTAAAACTATCGAGAAAAGAGTGCTCTGATTACTCCTGCGCATGTCTCGAAATAACGAAGGTTTACGTCAACTTCACATGTCAGATACGATGTGTACATTTTGATAAGACTACTTTTTTACCGACACCATCTTGATGGAAGCGAGATTGAATGGAGACAAGAAGTCAAATATCGACTGAAGCGCACATTTCGTGAATTTGTATATAATTTTATAAGGTTAATCTTTCAAAGAAAACGTCAGTTGGTTATTAAGGGCCATTTTCGAATCGCAGATATGTTAAATCCAGGTTTGAACCGACAATCTACAGATAAAAGACTATCGAGAAAAGAGTGTTCTGATTACTCCTGCGCATGTCTCAAAGTAACAAAGGTTTACGTCAACTTCACATGTCAGATACGATTTACTCATCCGATTCAATAGAAAACGTGTTCATTTTGATATGACTACTTTTTTACCGACTTCAACTTGATGGAAGCGAGATTGAAAGTCAAATATCGACTGAAGCGCACATTTCGTGAACTTGTTTATAATTTTGTGAGGTTAATTTAAGGAAACGTCAGTAAGGGTCATTTTCGAATCGCAGAGTATCCACGCAACATGGAAGTATACAAAGCAGTTAAAATCACATTTTAAAACAAACAAATGCAAATTTTTAAATTTTTAGTCGCTATCTCAAGTAAATTCTATAATTAATTCAATATTATACACTATAATCGTTTTTAAATATCCTACATGCATTCGTAATTATTCGATCTTGACATTTTACACCGACATCTCTTAGATAGTTTCTAAAACGATTGCCTCGTTTTGTATTATTCGCCGCTCGTGCGCACTCAGACCTCGTGATGTTGCGCAACGCAGGCATATAATCGAGTGCCGTCGATTTCCTATCCGTCGATATGGGTAGAGCTTCTTTAAACTCACTTTCACATTCCTGCAGTCTGCTCTTCCACCTAGAATAAAATTAAACTATAGTTTGGCAAGTTTATCTGAAGCTACGGGGCATCGGTAAGAGGCGAGGAAACATGGCGCACATCTGTCATAAACGTACAAATGGCGTATGGTACCTATTTTACCAAGTAAATCTGAAAATACAAAAGTCACTGACATTACCAACGCCACTGGATATATCAATATCAGTCAATTGGGGAAGAGAGGGAAGAACACACGCATGCGCTTGCCAATAAGAAGTCAGCTTTCGATAAAAATCACCAATTATGTAATTCGGAGGGTGTGGCACATTAAAGCACATTCAAGAATTAACCTTCAATCATATTGTTGATAATAAAGTCCCTTTTCTAATTAATATCAATACACACTTAGCACTTTAGCTTTTTCATAGTTAAACGTGGCAAAATCGAATGTTTTCGACTGCATTTCTTTCACGGCTCCAGATAAACTTGCCAAAGTATACAACGCCAGATATAAATACTGTAATAGTTGAATTGATCAAAGCTAGAGGGCGATACAACAGACATTCACAATAAAAGCTGGGCTAATGACAGTTCTGAAGACACACGTCATAACCAATGCGAAGAAACGAGTAGCAGTAGAAGCAGATGGAGCACATGGCCTGATACTGTCGGCAGGCCTTCCTTTGTAGGGTATGTGGGGAAAGGGGAGACAGGATGTGGTAGGGGGAGGAAGGGAGAGGATGAAGACGGAGAGGGAAAACATGGGAGGTACCCTCTGGACCGCTTAGAGGAGACGAGCCTTGGCAAATAGGAGGACGGAGAAAGCAGACCGCGGGAAAAGAAAATGTAGAGGATGGATGGAAGGTGTTACAGATAAATCTAGTGGAGAGTTTGTTTAGGAAAGAGAAGGCAAGTGAGAGGTAGGAGTGATAGAAGGGAGTAGATGATGGATAGTGTGTGAGGGACCGCCGCCCGCCTTAAAGTATGCTAGGGTAGTGATTCCAAGGCGGGAGTACCGGCGAGTTTGAGTAGCAGCAGATAGAATCGTGATAAAATGGGGGTAAGATCTTACCTTCTTTCCTCCTTGTCGGGCATTGCTACATCTAGTTTACCTTCTCTATTACCGTAATTGCTAATACAACCATTTACTAAGTAATGTGTAAGTTCGTGTAAAAATTCAGAGTCTGTATAACTGTTCAAGTTTTCACACAATTCCAAACTATCTTTAACGTTAACATAATTTCCAGTCGAAGATTCAACGTTATTTCTAAACAGAACATCAACATACGAAAGTGAATCGTGCACTTTGCTGATTAGCAGCAAGTCTTCTTTAATTTTATTCCTATTGGAATTGGAACTTTCTTCTTGTTGTTTTTCTGTTTTATCCGGTATATTATCTATTCTTTGTTTGGTAAAATTGGGTATATTCAAAATATTTGGAATATTCCACCATAAGAGATCCAGATTTAAATAATATGGTATTCGGAAAGGTTCATTTATTTCCAATATTTCGAAAGTTGAAATTAAATTTTTGTGCTCAAAGCTGTCGCATTCAAAAGATTTGTCGTCTGCTATAGTTTCGCATGGTTCATCTTCATCTAACTGTTCCTCACAACTGTTTCGTTTGTATTCAATTTTGATCAAACTGGGTTTATGTTTGGTTTGACCGCCGGATTGAATCCAAAATTGTAGTTGAAGCAGAGTTCTTCGAACGTCGCCTTTATAGAACTCCAATAAACTACCTAAAAAGTACAAACATTTTATATTTAGTCCAGTAAATGAAGGGACAAAGCTCCTGAATAGTCTCAAAATATTGTGGAAAAAAAATTGGACTAATTAGCATCAATTTCGGCAATAATTATTACCTATTTCATCTCTAGAAACATACGATCCTTCCACTAGAAATACAATTTGTAACCAAATAGCCAAAGAAAACGAAGAAAGCGGTGAAAAATTTATAAACTCGTACATTCCGAAAAACTTTTGTACAAATAAAGAAGAATAATCTGTAGTGGTTGCTATAATAGGTCTTTTACTAGTAGCTGTCAACTGTAGTAAAGCGCTTATAAAACCATCATCTTGTTCAAAAACCAAATCTACATCTTCAATTAAAAGAACACACATTTTTTTTTCGAGTTGGGGTTCAGAAATTTCTGATTTTGATTGAAAGAATGTTTGGAAAGATTGCGATTCTCTGTTTCGAACTTGATGGGATTGTGTAGCTTCTTGGAGTTCTTGAAGCAACCGTTTACCTAAAAATATAAATCTCTATGAATAAAGGAAGTTGTTTAAATAATAGATGACTCACCAGTTCGTTTATTTGAAGCATTAAGTTCGATGACGTTGAATCCCAGCTCGTTACAAATAGCATACACTGCTGTAGTTTTTCCTGTACCGCATGGTCCTTCTAAAATTATAATTTTTCCCGGTAGCTTAGAACTATCTCTACTATCACAATCTGTTGTTTCAAATTCGGAATCACTACTGTTCTTATTTATTCGCTTTGAATGTATCTCTTGGCTAAAATTGAACAAAGAATAATAATTAACGAACTTTGTATGTCACATTTCTTATAAATGAGAACATTTCTTGGATAAAATTGAGCAAAGAATAATAATAAACAAACTTTGTATGTCTCACTGTCACATTTCTTATATAAATGAGAATATTTTCAGTTGCACACTTAACTGTGTGCATCTTTAAATCAACTTGTAAAGTAACATCTTAAATTTTACACTTACCTAAATTGTTTCCAGTCTTCTAACCACTTTTTTAAACGTTTGATTGCTTGAGAATTTCCCATGATTTCTTGTGAAGATTGAGGTTTATATTTTTCAGTCCACATACTATAATCAACTACATTCCCTTCTACTTTTGGTACACTAATTTTTTCTTTCCTTTTTTTACCTCGTTTTCTTTTCTCTGGTACTTTATTTTCTTCAATTCCTTCATTTGATTTCTTACTATAAATTTGTCGGAATGATTTATTTACTGGATAATCGGGATTTTCCTTTTTAATTTTATTTAATAAAGCCTTCAAGTTTACTACTTTCTTTACTTCCGTATCTATGTTTATATCTTTAAGTACATAAGTTTTGGTTAATTTTTCACATTTTAAATTGGTTTGTAAAGAAGTAGGCAAACTATCAAGTAGTTTTAGTTGAGTTTGAGGCAAATTCCAAAACAAACTGTTACATTTTTGTTGAACATGGCTTGTAACAGGAAACACGTCTTGTTGATCAACCACACTAAAAATACGATTAAAATTAAATTCAGATATTCAAAAATATTGAAAAGTACATACCTATTCTGTCTTTCAATCACTTTCTTTAAAGACGATGGTATTCCACTCATTAAGAATTGTTTTCTAGCCTCTACGATTGCTGGATCTGGTTTTGGCTTTGGTGTAGACTTGGTGAAAATAGGGGCAATTTTCAAAGTTTTTTTTGTTAATTTAACACTTTCTTCGTCATATTCACTTCCAGAAGATAATTCAATCTTATTAGAGTCATCTTAAAACAAGAAATACTGTCTTATTATAAAAATATAAAAGTAAATAATAAAATAACTCACCTGAAGAAGATAGTTCTATATAGTTGATAGGCATCTTTTTGGCCGATTCATTAGATTCCATCTGACTTTTACCTTCGTTAGCTTTCATTTTTATTCTCATTTTCCATGATCGTAAAGTTCGTGGGGTGAATACAGATTCTTGACTTGCCTCTTCATCTTTTTGAACAATTGTATCATTGATATCAGATTTTGATGATTTTTGGCTTCCTACTTTTGATTGTTTGGTGCTTTTAGAAATATTAGATTCTTTTCTATTAGTTTGCTTCTGATTTTTGACTGAATTGTCAATATTTATACTTTCGGTATTATCATGTTTTTCTGATTTTATGAAGTATAATAAGTTTCCCTTTTTTGGTTTTGTTTGGTTATATTCTTTTTCTAAATTGATAATATTATCATCTTTATCATTACATGTATTGTTGTTTACATGTGCACTACTTTTTTTATCTATACAATTTTCACTATCCTTCTCTTCTACCACTGCTTCACTAGAACCTTCCAAATTTTCATGATGAACTGATTTTTTTAAATTATCTACTTTTTTTGTCCTGTTGTTCCTTTTCTTACTGCCATTACTTACCTTTTCATTTACCACTTTTTCTTCAAACTTAACATTTTCATCACTACTACTACTTATATTCTGAATTCTTTTTCTTTTTGAACCCTTAACTCTCTTATTGTTTTCACTTTCTACTTTTAAAAGTATTTTTAATCTCTTTGCTCTTTCATTTAACTTGTGCTTAATCGTTTCATCTTTTTCTTGTTCAAATCTCTTCCTTTTTTCGCCACCTTTTAATTCTGACCAGTTTAAAAATAAATCTCTTCTGGCCACTAGTTTTTCCTTATTATCTTCAGCATCTTCAGGCAATTCTTTAATAAGTTCTTTACCTGGTGAATTAGATCCAATACTTTTATTCCTAAAAAAAAGTATTGCTATTGTTAGTTTTACATAATTTTAATTGAACGTTTACAACTTTTCAGCATCTGAAAGTTATAAATGTAACTCACCTTCTATCCATCATAAACTGAAACGCATTTAACTTACAGTTTTTGTCATCAGACTCTATTTTTGATGAATTATTAAGTTCTAATGGTTTTTTATCTTGAAGACAAGTATTTAATACTTTCAATTTACTTTCTTTTATAATGCATCCTGTAACGATTTTCGACTTATTTTCTTCCGTGTCCTCAAATGAGTCTGTTTTTCCATTTACACCTGAATCAGATTTGCATTTTTCTGGATTTGATTTTATGGAAATTAATTTTGCTTGTGAGCCATTTGGTGAAAATTTTAAATTATCCGATAATAATTGGGTTACATCAGTTATAGCAGGATCAGAATGTTTTCGTTTCTTTTTCCTCTTTCGTTTTTTTCTAGCTTGGTCTTGATTTGTATCAAATTCTTGTTTACATTGTGTTGTATTAATATTTTCTTGTATTATCAAGTTTCTAGAATCCACTTCTGCCTGTTTTGTTGGACTTGAAAAGTAGTCCTTAATACCTTTCATTTCAAGGAATTAGTCTGATTCAGTTCACAGATAATTAATTTAATTAATCATATTATTATAATTTTCACTGTAGCGCCAAAATATTAAATTGATATGATAAATAAGGTTAGGAGTCAACCATCGATCACCAACACGAGAAAGCGCGGGACGAATGCCTGGCCTGGAATGTACAATAAGTCAGCTCTCTGTTGGTGTAGTCTTAGGTCTTAGCCAGCCATACAGAAATAATTCTATGGTCTCAGCATCCATATAGCTCGCCATCTATCCGCGAGGCTACGAGGTGTCCTCCGTGTAATGTGTAATACTGGTTGCGAACTAGATTGGGGCAGAGTTTGGGTAGATGGAACATCTGCATTGGACACGTATATCATTTATATGTGTCTATCATTTTGAAATGAAACTCTAAATTGGTCCGAAAGTCGAAATTTTCCCATAACGAAGTAAATTGCATATTGTTAAGGAGGGTATGTCAAATTGTTTATATATCTATGGTCAAATCCAATAATACAAATTTGGAAGTGTAAACTTTTGCGGGTTGAAGGGGGGGGAGGGGCCCCTAATGGGGGGGCTTAATTGAAGATAAAGGAGTTCTGTTTTAACGAAATATAGTGAAAAACGAAATAATGGATTATATTAGGTTAGAATTGGAGTAGCTCCTTGTCCTATCCCACTGCGACCTTTGCAGATCTATTGTGGTACTCCCTATATTTAGAGCTTTATATCTAGCTTCATTCTTTTTATTAGACTTATTAGCCTGAATACCGCCTCCCTTGCGTAGCTCTCTGCCCTCGGTTTTTCTTTTCCGAGTAAGTGAAACCGCACCCTCACAGAGTATGTGCTCCGCGGCTTCGTCTTCTTCCTGGAAGAACCTGCATAGGCTGTCATCTGCTAGG
>CAJUYH010000896.1:18994-55713 GCA_910591685.1 Galerucella tenella | reverse complement strand
AACGGCTGTGTTATAAACTTGAGTTGCTTCGAGCAGTGTGTTCATGTCATCAGTCTGGCAGGGTTATTTATTTATTTTCATCAAAAAAGAATACCAATACCTGCGTGTACGACGTTTTCCTTTTTTTCTTCTAAATACCGTACCAACAACCGACCGCACACAAGAAAAAAAGCGTTACTCGTCAGTAACCATGTTAATTTTTTTAAATAAATAGTATAAAATAATGAACACGCATCCTGAATTGAACTAAACAAAACTGCAACTATTTTACTGTTGCTGAAGGACAGAAAACAAAACCTCGACAGTAACTAATATTTGTCTGTTTAGTGTGAACAGTTTTATCGTTAAAAACAGTCGAGTTTTTGTTTTTTGAAACAGTAACAAATCAGCAACTCAACTAGTCGGTTTGGTGTAAAACCGCCATTACCTACATTTAAGCTAAATTGATGCAATCGGCATTAAATAATTAGTACTTGAGACCAGTATTGATTATTAAACTTAACCTACTTAACTACAGTTATCAATATGGAGTTTCAGTAACGAATAGACTTCGGTCATCGAAAAATTTCGGTTGAAACATCAGTGATTATGGTTTACATTAATTATAAACTAACACATTCAACTGTATTCATACGAGATAAAACTTAATTGGAATAATCGCGAATGAGTTTAATCCGACCGCTTATGGATTATAATTTAATTTCAAAATGATTGACAAGCGTGAATAGTTTTATTTTGTTCTACAACACGCAGCAGGAAATCGACAAACTGATCAAAATGTATTTGTGAATGGCTGTGAGTTTTGTGATTGCATGATAGTTCGGAATAGTATTACAACTTATAATACGGTCACTTGGACACATAGTTATTCAAGAATTTTGGAAGGTGCCAATAGAGGAGTTCAGTCTAAGGTCAGTGTGGTCAACAAAAAGTGGTTCTTCTGACAAGAATGACAGTTAAGGTCTACCCTTCAAAATCTGAGATTTTTGCATGTTTTTTATCATTGCGAACATCTATATTGATTTATTAAAATAATGAATATTCCCCCGAAGCGTAATCTTGAAATTTAAAATGACTTTTTAGCTGAATACTCAACATATCGGTGGCCAATAATTCTAGGAACTCTTGGCATGTCACCATTTCATTTCTGTTATCTGTCACTAGATATGTCAGATGTCAGTGGAAAAAGTAATTGGAAGAATATAGATACAACTAACTAGAAATGAACATACAGAATTAAGCGAATATCAACATAAATAAATATAACTGACATTTGAAATAATTAGTGAGTGAATAACAGAAATGAAATGGTGACTTGCCAAAAGTTCATAGAGTTATTGGCCAACGATATGTTGAGTATTCAGCTAGAAAGTCATTTTAAATTTCAAGATATACGCTTCGGGGGTGTATTCATTATTCTAATAAAGCAATATAGATGTTGGCAATGATAAAAAACATGCAAAAATCGTTTTGAAGGGTAGACCTTAACTGTCATTCTTGTCAGAAAAAAACACTTTTTGTTGGCCACACTGACCTTAGACTGAACTCCTCTATTCAATAAGAGACTTCGGCCCAAGTTGCCAACCGAAAAAAATTTCACATTTTTCCACCACTGGGAAAAGAAAATTTCCGGGCGATTTTGTCATGTAAGGGTTCGTATTATTGATAAATATATCCGTAAGCGGAGCCTCGACTCTTCAAATTAGGTAATTTGATGCAAATATCGATATTTGTGAAAGTCATGTCTGATTGGCTGAAAGTTGTGTTGGAGCACCTGATTTCACGTCAATAATGTCACCAATGCACCATCCATCTTTGGATGCGTACAGTAAACAGTACATGAGCAGATTTCATTAATTATATGTCAAATGACCGTTCAATAAGAAGCAACAACTACTTCTCTGATATGCCACGACGGACATTGAATAACACCAATCGTTCTGGTTTGTAATTAGAAGGTATGACATAACTTGTAGACTGGCTTCGGCGTATTCGCGCCTCATCCCTTCAGAATCTTAGAGCTTAAGACATAATGGTTGGTTATATCGTACAGATGTCCCAACCCCGTCCACTAAAAAGTGTAATTCAATGTCTGTCGTGGCATGATATAGTAACTACTTCAGTTTTCTTTTAGTTCGTGCTATAGGTACCTAAGCCTCAAATGTTTACAACTGCATTTTCCACATATTTATTTAACCCTACTTTATCAACAAATTTCTCATTACCTAATTAGTAGGTATTACTATATATTTCTTCACAATTATGTGAATTTTTTTTACTATTATCGCCAATGCCTTTGGATAATGTTGATTCGATATTTAGATATGCTTTGAACCCTCATTAACCACAACTGCAAGCAGTACAATACGTATTTTACGTGATTGTCAATTGGTTCAAAAAGTCTGTACACACTTTTAGATATGTGTTTGAGGTTTTCTAATATGCTCCTCCTGATTTAAAAACAAGGTATGGAGACACACATGATCATAGATGACACCACATCGTCTAGAACTATAAATATGTTTTTCTCCAAGTGGCATTAAAAGTGGTTTTTTAAAGATACATGACCCAACAAAAATACCTAATTTCAACTTTTCTATGCATAACTATGCTTTAGTCAAACACCTTTGTACATTCAAAAACTGTTTCTCAAGCAAAAGTATGTTAGATTATTCACTTATCACACCTGTAGTAGAAATGGTCGGGATTAATGGGGTTATTAACAGGAGACCTGAATGAAAATCGGCCTTTTCATTGATCCTTAGCCTAGCGTTTTTCAATTATGTTGGAAAAAATGGCGAGTTTTCACATGTAATAATTGAAACACGTGATCGCTCCGCTAGCGCTACGTTGGGATGAGCGCAACCATGCTTTGAACCTGATCAACGATGATTTTATTATCAAAATTTTCATTCTATTTGAGAGTGGATGGTTTGCTTGGACTTCCACGACTATTTTAGCGGCATATCATTGACTAAGCATGAAGCATGATAAGAATATTGTAAAAACCATCCGATTAAGGATGACTAATCGTAAACTGCTACTGGCTCCTGTAGGTTACCTGACTTCACGAAGGAGGGATCAGGGATTGCGCAGGTAGTTTATCTAATACAGCAATGCCCGGGAACCAAATTACCAATAACCTTTTTGGGACTGGGAACCAAATTACTTATTACTGGCATATTGATATCTAATTTATTGACGGGAACCAAATTACCAACACCCGGTAAGCTGGGTTAGGATCGATATCAAAATAAGCAAAATGTGATGGAATTAACAAACCTCAATCTTTTTTATGTTCAAATTAGTATAATTGGACGGAATTTTATTGAAGTTTATGATTAGGTAGGGTAATGTTATCGCACAATGTAAAAGCTGATTGTTATTCGACCTATCATCAACACGTACCCTGTTCGGATACACATGAGCTGTAATTACATACCCTCATAAAATTTTACATTACACGCATGAATTCGATATTTCAAGAACAACCATTAGCTTAGTGATAAGTTGGTTCTCTTAGAGGATTACAAACAACTAACATTGATGTGCCCGAGTTCGTAAATGAGGAGTGGTCATCATTATACCGAGAAGACGAGAATCCTGAAATGTACCTCATATAAATTAGAAATTCAATAGCCAAATTATAACTTATTCTTTGTACCGTAAAAAGTAGTATAGGTAACCGCAAATAGTGATTGTTTGTTATTCTGAATCCGTACATGTTCAATACACGCGTGCAAACATACGGGTGAATACATTGTCAACCTATGCAGAGCTTTTTTATCGTTTTATGTTACTCTCCGGTTTGCCATAATTCATGGTTAAGTTTAGAGTTAAGCAGTTAAACAACATGCAATAAAAATCTCGAGTCTAAGTGAAACCGATCGAAAAAAAGTAGTTAAAATTGTAATGATGTAACTACGAAAGTAGTGAACAAACTAAGTAAAATAGGATACATAATATGGGTACTTATTCAGAAATCGGAATACATTTTATCAAGTAGGTAAACATCAAGTACCTACTACTATACTTTTATTAGGTAGAAATAAACGAAATTAAAGTTTTTATTACCAAAGTTATTTTATCTAATTCCGCTATCAAATGTGACACTTTAAGTCACTCCTTGATGTTAGGTAACGTCACCTTTTTCATAACCCTCATATATCAGTTATGAAAAGTAGTTATGTAAAGACTTTACGTAAACTGTTTAAGTTTCAGCATAGAGAGATACTACATGAGTTCCAAAGGAAAATTTATCAATTAGGTACTGTCAAAACTGACAATTATTTCATTATTTAAACTGACAATTACCCCATTATTGTAATTCAACAGTATTTTAAGATTTATAAACATTGAAAACAAAATTATTAAGGACACAGTTATTTAAAGTAGGTCAATTTTATGGGTGAATATTTTATAGTAACAATACTTCTAACATCATTTGAATCCACTTTTATTACCATTGTAATTGAAGATTTTAATGAAAATTATAAAAGCGCGGAACTAGATAAAACGTTGTACGAAAACACGTTATGAAGAGAGCGACATTGTTCAACTCGCATAATTTGTAAAACTCGCTAGCGCTCGTTTTGGCTTGTTGAACAATATCGCTCTTTTCATAACTAGTTACGTAAATAACTATTAACGAATAATTCATAAATGCCACAGCAAAATTGATTTCAAACAGTATATTAGTTCTACTTTTTTAAGGAAAAAACATCCAATGATCCTTTGAATACCAAAGAGAAAAAAAAGCAACACAGCTTATCTTGATATTTTGCAACGAATCTTCTTGTTTTCCTTTAAGTAATAATTGTATAGTTCGTCTGAGTCGAGATAATCACAATTTGGTGATAATCCATAAATCTCCTATATAAGAGAAGGTTTTTGTTAACTTTTATCAGCAAGCCGTTTCCATTCCATACTTAAGACTCATAGTCTTTATATACAAACGAATGTCCTTCTAATTTACAGTGTACTTATTTTTGAAAACTTGTTTTTCTTTCCTTCTTATTTCCAATCGTCTTGATTCAGCTATTGTTTTCTTTTTCTCTTTCATGTAATATTTCAACTATGCTGTTATTCGAGGTCTCCTCTCTTTTTAGTTTTCCGTACCCAGATAGTAAAAAACGGACCCCATTACTAAGAATTCGCTGTCAATCTGTCTGTCCGTCCGTCCGTCAGTCACCAGGCTGTATCTCATGAACCCTTATAGTTAGACAGTTGAAATTTTCACAGATGATGTATTTCTCTTGCTACTATAACAATAGATTCTAAAAACAGTATAAAATAAATATTTGAAAACGTGATTTTTCGCTCGTTCATGTTTAATATTGATAACGGCAACAGGTAGCTGTCGCCGTGGCTTAGTTGGTTAAAGCGCCTGTCTAATAAACAGAAGATGTAATATGTAATGAATGTATCGTCGATGGATACTTGGTAGATTATAGGTGTGGAAGGGCCTCTGAATAGTTGGTGTTGCTGGTCACTCGGTGGGTCATCTTACAGGAATAAAACAACTACCTGTAGCACTGGGACACGTTCTGTTTATTACTTTAACTTACTATTACACATTAAACTACTTATTACTAACACTAATATTAATCGTAATGATAATCATAATTATAATGAGAATCGATAATTAGAATGCCCCTTAAAACACTATCGTTAGCATATTTATACAACGAGTCAAGTTCATCATAAGTAAATATAAATAATACTATTTATGTTTATTTCACGCTCTGATGAACTTGACTTCGTACGTGCAACCTTCCTAATTCTTATTTATATAACGATTCATAATTTATTGGAATTAGCTTTAAGGGAATTTATGTCCTTTAATTAAATATTATTAAAACTTATTGTTTTGACTAAAAGACATCACACCTTCCCCTTTTACAAAAAGAATAAATTCCGTTAAACTTCCTCTCCCCCTAATGAAATGAATTCACAAATCTCCTAAAAATAAATGATTATTAAATTACATATATTTATGAACTAATGTATGTCCATTGTCTTTAAAAATTGTTTACGATAATTTAGTTGTTTGTCGTGTTTATTTATATTCACTTGATGTTTTTATTACTTATTATCCGAATTTATTTACTATCACTAATTGTGTATAGTAATGGTAATCATAATTATAATGAGAATCGATAATTAGAATGCCCCTTAAAACACTATCGTTAGCATATTTATACGAGTCAAGTTCATCATAAAGTTAATATAAATAATACTATTTATGTTTATTTAACGCTCTGAACTTGACTTCGTACGTGCAACCTTCCCAATTCTTATTTATATAACGATTCATGATTTATTGGAATTAGCTTCAAGGGAATTTATGTCTTTTAATTGAATATTATTAAAACTTATTGTTTTGACCAGAAGGCATCACAATTAGCTCGAATCTAACATGGCCTCATGTTTTTTTTCAAAATGTGTTATATATACTAGGCGAAGCTAAGGATATAAATCAATCAGCTAAATTGATAATATTAGCTTCACTTGTATGTATGTTTTTATGGATAATGATACGGGACCTACGGGACCGCGAGTCCGACTTGCATTTGGCCGGTTTTTTTTTACTGGTAACTTTGCTTCACACATTCTGTTAATTTTTATTTTATGCCTGCCTATAATTTCGGTGTTACCTACTCACTATTTTTTCTATTTCCTCGCCAACCCGCTTTACAACAAATTATAATTGGACACAGTTGATTTGACGGATAAAGCAATCTGCAAAAATACATTGTGCACGGAATCCTACGTACTATCCTGAAATGAAAATGGGCGTTTATATAACAACGGGCGCCGCAACGTGTCACCGCACTAACCTGCATTTACTGTTTGAATTCATGACCTAGATTTATAATATCCCAACTTTCTAATTTAATAATATGCTACAAACGAAATGTAATTGGTGTTGTGATTGCAGTTTTGTTTTCAAAACTGGTCTTGTAGGTATCGATATTTACTGTATATTCAATACGGAACTTACTGTCGTACAGCATTTCCAAACATTGCGGTGCTCATACAAAGGTTGATGTATGTATATTGGAATGATATTCACTGAGACCTAAAAGATCTATTGTACCCAGGGACGTATATAAGGGGGAGGGGGTTTGGGGGTTCAAACCCTCCCCATAGAAAAGACAATAAAAGTACAATAATTTTTTATTAGCATACTGCCGCAATACGAGTATTCATCGGGTGGTGGGAATAGAAATAAATTCCTCAACAATTGATGGTTTTATATGACGCCATTTTGCGGTGGATCGATTGTGGTGCTATCTAGCGGCACGTGTTAAAAGTAGGTATAAGGTAGAAAACTGGGAAATTAGAAACTGTAATCAGTGTACAGCTATCTACTTTTAACTCACTCAATAATGTCAATGTTGCCATATTTCAATTATAAACTAACTAGATATTTCAGAGTTCCTGTAAAAAACCAAGACGCACACCTTGAATATGTTTGTGGTAATATGAATATTATGTTTTCGTGTACATTTTAAAATTATTAAGTTTATACATAATACATATTAGAAAAAAAGGTTTCTCACAATAATTGTGTACTTATCTTTCTCCAAAATAGAAGTGTGACGATTGGCGAACAATAAATGGATAATGTTTTCAATTTAAAACAAACAAAATACACAACTTTTCCACTTTCATTAATATCACAAATGTATTGAAGGTGTGTCTCGGGTTTCCACAGGAACACTGAAATATCTAATTCGTTTATAATTCAAACATGGCAACGTTGACATGTTAAGTGATTAAAATGTAGATGGCGCCACATTAATTACCCTTAGTAGTCATCTATTTCTCTACCTCAGGCCTACTTTCGATAAGTGTCGCTAGACAGCACTACAATACGATCCACCACAGTATGACGTCAGCTGAAACCATCAATTGTGAATAATTTAGCTGAATAGGTTAAATTTACTTTTGTGAGATTGATTTTCTGTTTTAATAAAAGCTTCAATTTTTTATAACTCTGCTATAATTTTCAATGAAAAAAAAAACTTATTTTTTCTACTACCGTGCGCTTTAACCCACTTTCCCGCACTAGTGCGGGAAAGTAAAATTATGCAAATTTTGACCTTATTAAATAGTTTTTTACTTCGGAAGTTATAACTATTCTTACACCAGGTGAATAAATAGTCCATCAAATAAAATCAACATGTTTTCCAGCTTTTTGTTGCATTTTAAATTTTCTGAAAATATAAAATAAAATAAATATTTTGATATAACCTTGTAAATTCTTTAAAGTGGTGTCACAAAACAACTATCAAACCACCCGGGATTGATATAAGAAAAATATATCAAATGAAATTCTTCCATCTACAAATGACTTAAAATTGTTGCCGTCACCCTCATCGTCATCTTTATGTGACCTGCAAACGATGCCATCCTCATCAACGTCATTCACTCACCAGTTAACACCAAATAACTCCACTGGACCGGCAATTGTAAGTAATTCACAGAATGCAACAAATTGTGTTTCTAATATTAATATTTATAATAATAATTGAAAATAATAATAATAGTTTTTGGTCTGTTTTTTATATGTGTGTTAAAATAAAATAAATTTTGGAAAATGGGTTGATATACTTTTTTGTATATACGGTCGTAGAAAAAATAATGTTCCTAACTCATGCGTAAAGTGTCTTTCCCGCCCTTGACCGCTTGCCCGAACTCCGCTTCGCGTCGTTCGGGACAACTGCAGTCACGTGCGGGAAAGTATCACTTTCCGCACTAGTTAGGAAAATAACTATTTCAATCATTTTTTAATGGCCCTGGTATAAGCCTCATCAAATGAATGTCAAATAATAATAATTAATTTGTTGATATATATTTAATAGGAAATGTTTCTTTATGTTAACTTTTGGGCTTATTTCCGCATGCTAGTAGAAAAAATAGTGTACCTAACACGTGCGTAAAGTGACTTTTCCGCACGCGATTGCTGGCCGAACTCGCTGAAGCGTCGTTCGGCCATCTGCAATAGCGTGCGGAAAAGTATCACTTTCCGCACTAGTTAGGTAAACTACTATAATACCACTAAATGCGGATAAATGTGTAGCTAGCATTTCAGCCGAATCTAGTCGAATTTGGTAACCAGGTTTTCTTATGATTTATCATAAAACTTATTAAGACACACTTCAAAACAAAATAATCATACATAAAATAAAGGAACACCAGACGCGTCCTATTAACATTTCCAAAATAAGGACTATATATAATATTGTTAGAATGTCATACCAAATATTTTATTTCACATTTCACCAATGATAGGATCCATAGATAGGATCCACTGTGAATGGACATTGACAACAAATTTTTTGCAGTGTAAAACTTCAAAAAGGCACGTTTCCATTCACTATTGGTTGACTGACATGAGTCTTCGCTGCACCGACCATTAGTGGCTCATAAAAAACGCAGTTATTGTTGTTTATATTATCCATTATTCATTATTATATCTGACAACTGACAATCGATACCACTAGAAATTTTTTCAATTTCTGGCGCTTTTAATAGTGCAATCCATACTTTATCATCACATTCTAAATTGATTTCTATTTATTCGTCCCTTTCCTTAATAATTCGCTATAACCGATTCAAATATTTAATTTTTTGAGATTGAGCTGTCATTTTGTAAACCATCAAATTTATCCAACAGCTTGAAACAGCGGTGGAATAATGTACAATTTTGGTTGATGCAACAGTGAAAAATGAACGCGAAATTTCTTCAATCTAAATTACAACAATGAATATAAAAATTCAGTTGGTGGATGTACCGATGAATAAAAAAACATGCCTAAATATTATTTATTGGTATCTTCTCACTTGTTATTCCTTTTTCGTTAATGTATAGGGAAAATTAACCATAATATAAAAAATATTATAAAAATATACAAAAATATTGTGGTTCAATTTTCCAAAAAGTTTTGTAGTTTGATTTCCCAAAAAATTAACGAAAAGTATAACGAATACACCACAAGGAATATACAGAAGATGATCAAGTGTCCAAATTTTACAATCATCCGTATATCGGAATATTGTTCAAGACACTCATAGCAGAAACTTTGCCGAGCTATGTATTATTGCTGGACAAATAATTGAAAACATTTCAACACTAACTATTTATAGCAATTCCCCTAGTTTTTACTATATCCATTTTGTGTTAGATTGTTTCTTGCTTCAGTCAACATTAGATAGTATTTATGAAGCCATTCAGGTGGATTTTGTCAAAGTTCGCTAAAATAGAAGATTTTATTTTTAAATGTATTTCCTCAGTTGAATGGTAGATATTTAAAAGTATTGATAAATATTTAGCTCAATATATCCGAGTTAAAACGAAATAAGTACAGTAGGTACTTATGATAACGAAAACGGACAAACAATATACAGTGCGTGGAATCAACTTATATGGAATAAAATTCTTTGTCATTATTTTAAAAAATCATAAAAAATGCCGAGACACGTCAACTTTTGAATTGAGTTGTGCGTTAAGTAAACATAAATGTGAATGTACTGGGTGATTCACGCAAGTATGCCATAGTTGGTGTTTTTTTTTTAAATTAAACACCCTGTATATTTGCATATTTTTTAAATCCTCTTAATGAATCGATTCTAACAAAGTAAATAATGTATGGTCAATTATGAATTATACAGGCTGAAATTTTTATTTTTATGGTTATTAAACACATACATAAATGCTCAAAATGTTCTCCACCTAGTTGTTGGCAAAAGCACAGTCTCCTATAGAACTCATCCTTAACTTTGTTCAAAGTTTGAGGTGGAATATTCCGTATTTCTGTAGTTATCCTGTCTTTGAGGTCTACAATGCTAGTTGGTTGTGTTGCATATACTTTGTTCTTGAGATAACCCCACAGAAAAAAATCTAACGGCGTAAAGTCTGGCGATCTAGCTGGCCACTCAATGGTACCTCTTCGTCCAATCCATTTATTGAGGAATATTTCATCTAAATAAGTTCTTACCATTAAAGCATAATGGGGTGTTGCCCCGTCTTGCTGGAACCAAACATTTTCATTCGGTAAGCTATTGCGTTGGGATATAAGTTTGCCAACGCCGGAATAACTTCATTTCTGAGCATATTTAAATATTTTTCCGCTGTCAAATTTCCATCTATAGATATAGGACCAATAATATGGTCGCCTATGATACCGGCCCAAACGTTCACCTTTTGAGGGTGCTGAGTATGTGTCTCACGCATCCAATTAGGATTCTCTGTTAACCAATATCTACAGTTCTGTCGGTTTACACCTCCATTCAATGTGAATGTTGATTCGTCAGAAAAAAGAATGGTACCAAGAGCTATCTTATTTCTGTTAACTCCTGCACAAAAGTTAATTTGTGGGGATGAAGTTTTTCTTTATGAAGACATCTTAGAACAGTTGTATGACGAACATTATTTTCACGGGCAATTTGACGTGTACTTGAAGTTGGATTCTCTTCGACACTTAACAAAATATCCACTTTCACATCATCTTCAACGAAGTGTGGTTTTCTTTCCAATGGTTCGACATGTCCAAGTTCTCTGAATTGTGCATAAATTTTAGACACAGTACTTTGTGAAATATTAGGCAATTCGGGATACCTGTGAACAAATAAGTTTGCCACTTCAACTTGACTTCTTCAGTTATCCCCGTACCCGATCATCATTAAAATCTCAATTCGGTGAGTCTCAGTTAAATATTTTATTGTTATGTCAACAAGGAAAGAGTGTTTGACAAAGATTTTACTTTTTCAGTATAAACTGTCCACACATCAACAACTGACAGAATAGAAAACAATCCACTTATTTACCGATTTAAAACAATCCACATTATTTAGCAATTTGATTGGCGTTTTTGGGCAATTTTTAGGTATTTATGATAAAATTCATGGACGTAGCAGGTTTTGTTTAATATACAAATACGTCTAATAATTAGTTAGTTTAGATTTTTGATAAATCCATGTTTAGCTAATTTCGAGGCTAATTTGAAAAAGTACCAATATTTCAAGTGTAATAAATTATTAATTTTAAAATTTCACCCTGTATAATTCATTATTGACCATACATTATTTAGTTTGTTGGAATCGGTTCATTAAGAGGATTTCAAAAATATGCAAATATAAGGGTGTTTCATTAAAAAAAACACCGACTATGGCATACTTGCGTGAATCACCCTGTACATTTAAATTTATGTTTACATAACGCACAACTCAATTCAAAAGTTGACGTGTCTTGGCATTTCTTATAATTTTCTAAAATAATGACAAAGAATTTTATTCCATAAGTGGTTTCCACACTGCATAATATCGATTTCAAATAAATGCTGGAATTCGTTTAATGAAAATATGGCATTTCAAAATTTTAATATATTCATCAGTAATTAAACAAACAATTGTGTTAGATTTTAAAAGCTTTTTTTGTCAAATGAAACGACGATCTTTATTAGTATTAGTTGGGGTGAAAGTTCGTTAAAATTATGGTATTGTCCAAATATAAAAAGAGATTCTTTATATGCCTCGATATTTCATGAATATATTTAATGTCAGCTTTGCATAGATTCTTTTGCTATAAAATATGTTTATAGAAATATTATTGATTAAATAGACAAAGAAGCTTTTATAGTAGATGGGAAAGATGGTAGAGTTTGTTCAACCATCCTTTGCCTTTACGTCATACATTGTCCAGCTTGCTGCTCATTCATGAAATGGATGAGACGGAATAATGACGTCATTAACGTATTTCTTCTCTAAGGTCGACATGAATTTTATCTGTCACTTTTGACAGTTCAGTGTAAAATAACATTCAAGTAATATGACATACGTAAAACAGCAGAATACGTCACCGATTATGACGTAACGGCAAAGGATGGCTGAAAAGACTCTATGCAAAAAAACAAATAATGCACGAGCTTCTATGAAACATTATATTTCAACCAAAGCTTATAACAGGGTTGACTTCATTAGCTTTAAAATGTTTACTGGAACATGAGAAATTATGAAATTTTTATGTACCAAATGTACTGTATTTCATATACTATTTTAATCTGCTATAGATATCGATAGCCCATGACAGTTGTATGCTTTATTATTTCGGATGGATGCCGTTTCCACCATCCAGTTTGATGTGAATTACAAGTAGAATCAGGCTATTTTCCAAGACGCCATAGGGCTGAAAGGGATAATAGTTCAAATTTGAACTATTTCGTAAAAATTCCAAGATTTTCAATGTCCACTGTAGCGTCGATTATCTAGCTTGTAGATTGGCTTTGTTCTACTTGTTTTACACATAAAATTCGACGGAGAAAACGGCATCTATTCAGAATAATAATGGGATACCGGTCTATAAACTTTAAATTTGACAATAAAGATTCTCTGTTGTTTTATATTTTCACAAAAAGTGTGAAAAGGGGAGTTTCAAAATAAAAGAATTGTAAATATTAAACCATAATTTATATAAAGTCCATAGAATACTAATGTATATTACAATAA
Source organism: Galerucella tenella (assembly GCA_910591685.1). Classification (NCBI taxonomy): domain Eukaryota; kingdom Metazoa; phylum Arthropoda; class Insecta; order Coleoptera; family Chrysomelidae; genus Galerucella; species Galerucella tenella. The sequence goes on along the minus strand of CAJUYH010000896.1, from coordinate 42,201 downwards.
TAAATACATATAAAAAATTTCTTGTACTGAAACGGGACTATCACAGTTTGTATGAGAAAAATAATCTTATTTGTACTGGTGCCTTCCTTTGGAGTCTCCAGCGACATCATAAGCAGTCTTTCTTAGTTCATTAAACATCATTCTTATACTAGCTTGGGAATCAACTTTTTCTATCTGAATATCTGAACTGGTTGGACCGGGACCCATATACTGAGAAATAAAAAAAAACTTCATGTAAGCCAACATTATTATGTCATATTATAATAGTTATTCAACCAACAAATGTGTGTTGGCATTGGAGAACTCCATTATCCACATACTTTTTGTAAAATATGTTTGGATGTAACTTATATAGGTATCTAGTTGAATTTCAGTGGGAAAGTTAATAATATTATTCTAATAAAATTATAAACTTAAGCATACTTTGTGTTTTTCTGGTTCGTTTGTCAGAGTACTCGAAACCTCAATATCGCCAGATTGCAGATCTTTGAAAGACATGTTTTGCTTCGGTGTATAATAGCCTAGTTCTTCAATGGGAGAGGCAGTACCATCGCCACCGGTTTTATCATTTGTTTCTGGAAATTCCACTTTTTCGAAATTCACAACTGGAAAATATGATGCATTATTGTAACCATTTTAATAAAAAACACGACATAATTATAATAAACTACAATACGACAAAAATTGACGACTTTGGCAATTGCGGGACTAGCCAAACGTTACACCCATACCCAAACCCCAATCAAGGGATGCAGTTTTGCCAGGATCACCCTTGGCGACCCTAGGAAATACTTGGCTATGACTAACAAAAACCCTTCATTTAACTTGCTAGTCAACTAAGGAAACAACTCCATACAAGTGGGGCAAGTGGACACACCTCTATGCAGGATGTGTGAAAAGTAAAACGGAACTGTCAGTCATGTGAGTGCACGAAGTTATCGGCAATAAGAGGGTGTGTGAACAAATCACATTAAACCAACACAACTTAAGATTTCAGCATTATCTCCAGACCACAATCATGCTCTCAGAGCATCCGGACAGATGATATTTGCCTTGTACTGATGAGGCGCAAATACGCCGAAACCGGTTTACAAGTGATATTGTCCCCTCTAATTACAAACCAGAGCGGTTGGTTATATCAGCCCCGTTCGACTATGAACTCATTGTCTGTCGTGGAATATAGTCTACTTTTTGAACAGTAATTTTCAAATTTGTAAGGCGTTTGCAAGGCATGATACCATTATTTTTACATCTATTGATAACACGCTTTTATTTAAATCTGACAATTGTTACGAAAGTCTGTAATTAAGCAAACAGTTCTGGATCTTTATCCCAGGTGTTGGTATTTCCGACTATATTTTTGGTTATTATTTAAAAGTCATTATTTATAGCAGATGTTGAGGGAACATAATCAAATTTCTGTAATGTTTCATTGACCCTACTAGTTGATTACGCTGAATGTATTATTTTTTTCGAAAATGACAATTTGCTGTAGGTATTGATTTTGGGTATGCCTAATAACACTTTGGTTATGCCTTATGCCACTTTTCCCACAACCTTTGTTGAACAATGCAATTGGGAACTATTAATATTGCCAATGTGCCAAATAGTGTTTTGGATGGTGGTCGTGGGAAAAAGTCTGTGTTACATATCTGTTGTATAATTTTTATTCATTAATTTTCTTTGATAATTATAAAATTCCACGTAATAATTGTAAAAAATTCATTTATTACTTTTCATGTTTCACTAATAATAAATTGTTTTGTTTTTCAGAACTTTCCCGATATTGCTGTTATAAGGTAAGTGAATTTTTAATTAAATCTCTTAAAATCTGATAAAAACATCAGAATGAAATTAATGCGATAATATTGAAGGTGATTTTGTATCTGACCCTTCTTGTAGTATAGCTCCAGGATCTCGGAGGATGTCAAGCAACGCGCAATGTGTCTCTGAAGTTGGTTTCAGAAATGCTCAATAGGAATGAGATCAAACCATTATTTGAGAATTTTTGTGAGCGACAACTGCGTTTGAAGGATTTCTTTCAATTTAATAACAAAAACAATAGGTGGTTGAAAAACTACACTTCATAAAGCATTCTTTTTTTCAACGTTTCGGTAGCGTTCCAGCTACCGTTGTCAAGAAAAAATAAGTAGAAATTAATTTTTTTATCCCTAACTGACACAACAGAAAAAATTTGACAACTAGACAATCAAAAATTATTTTGAAGTTTAAGACTGCAAAATTTTGTTATCAAATTTTTATTAAGGTCCATTCATAGTAGATCATATCTGTGGCAAAATGTGAAATGAAATATTTCATTTTATGACATTCCAACGATATGATAGTCTACTAGAAATGGAATCCAGTGAAGTGCACGTTCCAGGAACGGTTTTTATTGGGATAGCGCGTTTTTTTCGCTTATATTCATAAAGCATGTTGATACATTTTGACAGTAGTTGCCCAACTAGCAAAATGGAATTCTAAGAGAGGACTGAATTGTTGTATAACAGTCGAATAGCGTTGTTTCAAGGACTTTTTATTTTTATTAAGCCTTTTGTTGCGGTAATTTTGTTTTTTAAAGAAAATTGGTGTATTAAATGATTCTATAGTGACTTTTACAATATATGCTATAACGCATTATACGATCATTTTTTTAAATGATATAATACCTTATAAGCAAGTTTATACAATATCAAAAATATCATTTTATAAGACTTTTATACCTATTGTATAAGAGTTCTATAATATACTACATAACTAACAGCTACATCATAGTTACTTAAGCTTGTCTTATTGAAGCTGTATAATGTTGTACAAAAAATAGTGCCTAAATATTCTTCGTTATAAAACAGTTACCGTATACCGTTCGATTTGACAATAAAATATTGTTTAAGGTATTTCTTTGGGATAAAATTGTTGTTTTATAAATCGCCATGTTTAAATAAGCAATTCTTGTACCGCTATCGCCGCCATTATGAGCAGTTGAGTTGGAAATATGAAACTATATTGAAAAAATGTGACTTTATCATTGTTTAGAGAATTATATTGTGAAAGAATATCCATATGAAGTGATAAACTAATGAAATCATAAAAAAAGTATTTTAGGATATTCTATTTTGTCATTTTTTTCGAGTATTTACTTGAAACTTAACCAGAATTGTAAAATTTGCGGCGCATCAAAAGTTGTGCTATTAAACCAACCAAATGAAATTATAATTTTTACTATCGATGTCCGCCCAAGCGGCACAAGTCGTTTTGATAAGTCTCCATTTCTACAAATGAGGTGTATGCTGCACGTTCAAGTTGAAATATAATTTGGCTCTGATATTCTTCACTAAAAAATGAAATGATCTTATAAACTGCTAGATGACAAAATGTTTCCATTGTTCTCGAAATAACAGCATTATAAAAAAAATATATTGCATTATACAACCATTTTGTGAGACCTTCATATTGCCGTTTCAATCCCATTTTACAGATGTGATTACATGACACACTATTAAATCATTTTATAGTAGCTGTATAAATGATTATAAAACAGTCGATTAAGAGTTGTATAAACTTTCAATAGAACTGTTATACAACCAAGCAGTTGTATAAAATTTAGCTGTATAAGGATCATTTAATTGTTTTGTAGACCGTTATAAGAATTTTAGTATCCTATAAGACATATCTTGTAGCTACTTGAGTGTACCTTCTGTTGTAGTTACCACATCCTATAGGGTGTTTTAAATTTCGGTGAAAAAACATCTTGACATTTATGCACCCCACATATATTCAAATTTTACTCTACTACAGAAAAAAATAGTTACAATATTGTGAAGAAGCATTTTCAGTGTCATAAATCCAATGTCGAAATGTTTCTTCGTGATTAGCTCACAGGTCATGCTCCGTATTTTTTTCAAAATACACCTAATCACTAAAAAGGATTATTTCTTCGTATTATAATAGTATCGAGAGAATAATATCAAAAAAAACAAAATGTAAAAATTTAAACCTCAACCACAACAAAATTTGAAAATTTTCTCCAGAAAACTAGCTAATTTAGCAAATACGTTTTTTCCATTATACAATTTTTATGCATAAAGTTTTCCATGAGTTTCAGTGTTATTGGCCACATTTTTGCTATTACAAGAAAATTATGACTCCTAATAGGCAAAAATTTCCAGTTCGTTTGAAGATTTCCACATTATACGTTGTGTCTGCTCTTTTTCCAGTAAAAACTTCATTTTTCATTACTTTTATTACATTCTTATGGTTAAATATGGTCAAATAAGTTATTATTATCGACCAACTAGTTATTGTTGACAAAATTGCCGCCGTGAGTTGTTTTTTTTAAATAATTGAGTGTAAGACAGTAAAAATAGCATAGTTAGTTTTATTTGATCAACTTCGCACTAAATTTCCTATCCACTTTTCTTTTTTTATAAGGTTTGGGATCACTTACTGAGCATTAAATTACAAAATACTGACAGATTCCGGTGGAGCATCAGGCAGACATTTTCAAAATACGTTTTTATCCGATATCTTGGAAACTTTGCACTTTGGTGCAAAATTTATTGAAACCATTATTGTAGAGAATAAAATGTCGCACCTTTTGTTTCCCGTAAACTTTTTTTGTAAAACAATGTATGGCCGATTTAATTAACCACTTCTTCTATCTCGACCGATAACTCTAAAAATATTGGAAAAAAAAAATAAAATGGACCTAGCCATTTTTTAAGATTAATTTATTCTCTACAACTTTTGCTCAAAACTTTATTTTGTAAGGCTCAAACTTTTTAAGATATAGGACGTTTAATGTAGAAATGTCGACGCTCGGCAGGTGACAAGACAGCTCAAATGTTTTTTCTCTGTATCAGATAACCGTTCCTTTTATATCCCTAAAAGGAGGGACGAAAAGGTCTGGCGTTGGAAAGTATTTATACGGGTCTATACATTAGTGAACCTCGTCTTCAAGATTTTCACCATGTGAATGAAGAATTCATTGAAACTTTACAGTCTTCTTTGTATTCCTCCGGAGAGGGTAACGAAGATGAAAAGGAAACAACAACTATAACTGAACTTTTTTAGACTGGGGAAGGGACAGGAGCATCAGGGGTGTATACTGAAATGAGAAACACAAGATGCTCCTTCTCACTAGGAGAACATACCTCTGTATTTCAGGCAGAGATTTATGCTATCCTAGAATGTGTCAGAATTAACAAACATAGGACTGACACGCATAGGATAAACATACTCACTGACAGCCAGGCAGCCCTTGCAGCTTTAAACAGCCGCAAGGTAACATCCAGACTGGTAGAAGAATGCCAGAAAGAACTAAATGAACTAGCAGACCACATTAAAGTAAGATTAGTGTGGGTGCCTGAACATAACGGTATTTCTGGAAATGAACAAGCTGATGAACTCGCGAGAAGAGGTTCAGCAACTGCATATGTTGGACCAGAACCAGCTCTTGGGACCACAAAGAAGGTAGTCCGAGGGCAAATACAAAAATTGGTACAAAGCCAACATAAACTTCATTGGAGGGACACTCCAAAGCTCCTTCATTTGGATTTTTGAAGTGGACAAAAACGGAACTGGAAGATATCCAAAGAACAACGCGTACCATGATGACTAAACACAAATGTCACCACGTGACATAATCAATTATTACCACAGCACTACCGAGAAATGAGGGAGGGAGAGCTCTAACGGGCATAGTTAATTTACATCACAATTAATATCTAAACTTCAAGAATTCTTCATTGGGAAAGCTCATGGCTGCAATTTTGAATACTTGTCACTGTCCGTGAATTTTTAAATTTGTAACTGATGAGCCTAATCCCATTTGAGTTTACACATTACTAGCAAGGGTTGAACGAGTGAATAATAATAAATAACTCGTGTTTTTTTAAAAAAAATCAGTTCAAAGCTTTTGTAGGAAAAGTTCCTCTGGGCAAACACTCCGATGAACAGTTTTTGAGCTGTAGAGTAGGAAAGGTGAATATTAATAATAGGTCACTAACCATATGTATCAAATCAGAAGACACAGAGGTTACCAAAATGTGAGATTACAAATATACCCGGAGAAAATAATAATGGTTGATGTTTCCTGTACACTGGTTGACGAATTTTCACTTTTTCATTCATTCTCGAAATAATCTGTCATGTTAAGTACCATTTTTCTCGCTTCAGGATGCAAAATACCGGAAATTTGCTTCTTATTATTCATATTGTCACTTTGAATTGTCAAATTCACAAAACTGACATTTACATAAAGACTTCGCTGGTGTCACTTTTTAGAATCGCTGAAATCTAAATACATATCCTTTTTTCTCCCGTCTAAATTGCATAAGTCTGTCTTATTAATCTTACGGATTTTATGTGGAAGTTATTATTAAAGGCAATAAAAAAAAAACAAAAACTGTGAGTATGTCTGTGTTGAATCGTATGACCCGCATGATAATACTGCATTTGACTATAATACCAAATTTCCTCTAAATTGTATTTTTTTTATTCTACATTAAAAATTATTTACAATAATTGCGACAAAGTTATTGAATTGTTAATTTTATGAACATTTTGTATTTGGGATAAATTTCAATTTATAGTTACTATGAAATCATAATTAAAGAACGTATTAAATTATACCTACTGCTGGACGACAAGTTCAATAATTAGTGGAATCATATAATCGGAGTTTAACTTATAATGAGGAGAAGAAACAATACTTACTGCAACTTGTAGCAATGCATAGAAAGCAATTTCCGAAAGCTAATAAGCAAACATTAATGTTACCACAAAGTCAGAAATGAAAGAAAAAAAAAACTAATTTCAGTAATTCTAATGTTTTATGTATTAAAGTTTATATTTATTTACTGAATACATAATTATAGTCTATAAATGACAATTTTTTATAACTTTACATAGTGAATAATATAAAATTAAAAATTCCAGCTCTACAGCTAAAAAATTTTTGATTGCAGAGCGTTTGCTCAAGGGAACTTTTTTGTAGAAAATTTATTTCCCTACAAAAGCTGTCTACTCATTTTTATAAAAAAAAATTTTAATACCGTATATCTAATGCATTCAAATCTGAAGCAGCATACATAAAATTTTGTTCCAATAGCTTCCATTTCATAGTTTGCTTCATAAAGTATTGGAATGCAATAATCCTTTAGACGTTTATAGGATTTAAAGAGTTATACTCAAACTTGACAAAATATTTTACAATTCAACTTGAAAAATGTGGCATTTTTCAATAGTACCTACCCAAAGTTACTATCAAATTATTGTAAAATATTCAGTCAATGTTGAGTACAACTTTGTGATATCGGTAAAATAACTATAAACATCACGAATCATAATTATTTATTGGCAAACATACTATTAACTGAAAAAAAAACAAGCCACAAATACCTTCATACTCGAATATTGCGACTAGAACAGCAACTATCAATTTAAAAGTATCATTTATTAGGTAACTTGACGTCCACCCCTTTGATGTTGATGGATTGTAAAAAGTTGCGTGTAAAAAAAAAGTACGTCGCCGAAAAAAATGTCACATTGAAATTAGTCAAAAATAAAATCTCAATTTTAGTGAATAATATACAATATTTCTATAATTGACCAAAAATTTACTCAATAACGCTTCACTCAACACAAGAAAACGCCACTGCTCAATGTGAGATTACATCAATTGGTAGACATCTTGTTTTTTGCAGTTCTCTAACCAGAAGTGCCCGGAAAATCAAATTCCAGATATTCTTTTGAATATGAATATAATGTATAAAAAGAAACCTTTATTCACATACAGAATGCAAAGAAATACGTAACCTTAGTTCACAACCCTTAGGATTCTGCTGGATACCTACCTGTGAATATCCTAAAACTCCTCTAGGAAGTAAGACTAGAGGAGCTACTGGTTTCTAAGACTTACCTCAGGAACTCCGCCTCCCCAATTTACATATGGAAAGGAGATAGAAGAGATTATAAATAATTAACTTGTGAATAGAGTTTTATATTGTTGTGACCAAAAGACCCTTCGTTTTTGTTGAAATCTAAATTCGATTTTACATCACAAGTTGAGTATTTTTCATTCAGTACTACACTATAAACTTAAAAACTATTCTTAAATATGACTACTTTATCTAATAACTAAAATTTAGAAATATAATTCCTGTCGCCATGTGATCTTATCTTATTCTTACCTTCGTTAGCATTTCCTATTGTAGGAACAACCAAAAATGCATTACTCTGCAATTCCATCAACTGGTCATTAACTACGTCCTGTAATTGAGTCATTTCCGAGCGTATCTCGTTGATTTGAGCATCCCTTAAAGATAACACTGCGATGAATTTTTCTCTCTCTAACGCACACACTTTCATTTGATGTTTTAGATTGTTGCAATCTTGATCGAGGGCATTCTTTTGACTTTTTAATTCCGTAATTTGTGACTTGAGATCGTTGAATGAATGTTGAGAAACGTTTTCTAATTTTGTGGCGATTGTTTTTAGTTGAGTTTCGAGCTTGCGCTTTTCGTCTTCGAGAGATTTTATGCGAGGAGTCAAGATTTCGTTCTAAATCAAATGAATTACAGTGAGGATACACAAAAATATAAGAATTACTGATATGAATAAATATTTAGGAATGTTTAATGTCTGGAAGATTAATAAATTTTCTTTACTTACATTGTCAAGTTCCAAGTCAAAAATTTTTCTTTTTAAATCCTTATTGGTTTGTCTTGCTTCATCTAACTCTCTTTCTAATTTTTGTTTCTCATTTTTCAATTCCATACAAAATTTTTCCATATGTTTACAGCTATTCTCTAGTTTCTGCGTCCCTTCTTCCATCATTTGTTGTAATTTATCGTTATCTTCTAGACATTTTAATGGATGAGTTTGAACACCACAATCAACAGTAGATGTACAAAGTTTTTCCTATAATAAGTCAATAAGTAACATTACAATAGGGTAATAATGACTTTTGTATACTCTATTAACAACTTATTCACTAATTAGAGATTTGTCAATAACACTGAAAATAGTAATCGTAAAATAAAAAACTGTATTGGTCATGGGTTATCATCAGCTTTGGAAGAGTTCAATACAAATATTTGGAATTTCTGTTGATATACAAGGAAGAAGATGCTTCATTACTATTTATCTGTTTAGCAAATGCATCTGCTGTAGTTGTCTTGTTTCTCATATACAGATCAATATAACCCCAAGCTATTTGTGTTTCTGTTATAAAGCTAGATGTTGTTGTTGCAGCTACAATTTTTGGAGGTGTACAAGTAAAATAATTTTCATTTTCATCCATTCCAATACAAATCCTACACATTTATTTATATAAATAACAATAAAGCAAATGAAATCATGTCCTCAAAACTTTAAAAAGAAGTATATTATATGATGTTGAAAGCTTATTAACTGCCTTCCACTCAGTAAACAACACATTAAAGTCTAGAAAAATAATAAAAGCTTCAATAGCAAAATATAAAGGAACCAAAACAAGAGAAAGGCTTTCAAGTAGTTTTAGAAAATATTCAGAAGAGAGTCATTAGTATAGGCAAAGTACCTACTTGCTGGGTGAATTATTATTCAACATCAATATGAACAAACTAAATATATGAATCAACATTCATTTTATTTCTGTGAGAATGATATTAATTTAAGCAATTTATAAACTATTCTTTATAGTAATGTTATTGCTAAATTTATCTAGTCAAACAAAATTATAACTTTGGGGTAAGTACCTAAAAATGTATCAATATCCACTGACACTGATGGCAAATACAGTGTCATATATTGCAGAAAAGACTAGAAGAACAACAGATAACTTATTAATACCTAATATTTTGAAGGCAAAGTATGAAAAGAAATACTATAAATTCATGAATTTGGGGGAAAAAATATTAAACCCTCGATTAAATCATTCTCAGAAACATATTGCTAGTATATTTTATCTTAATAAGTGCCGTTGTAGAAACCCGAGTAGAAACCATACATCAGTGTTATGATTTTGTTGTAAGAATTGAATTCATATGTAATAAGAATTTTTCAAAATTCCCAACTATTTTACTGTTTCTTCAATACATATTACGTTAAAATCGAGTTTAAAATACTTTACCGGTCTCTGGAAATTTGTTTTAGAATTACTTTTTCTTGGCATTCCATCAATAGCTTGTTGTAAATGTACAGTAGAAGCAACTTCTGGGGGTACCCTTTTCAAAGCATATTGCATATCTGCAACCATTTGCTGAATAGTAATATCCTCTAGAACAACATAATGGTTATTTTTAAAATGCCTTTTTAGCACCAATAATTGAATATTTCCAGTAGAAAGTACAGTAACAAGGGCAGTTGTTTTATAAACCTCTGACTAAAGCAATTTTTCCATTAATTGCTTTGAATAAAGCATTCTAAAGTTAAATTGACAAAAATTCGACTACTTATGAATAGTCTTTTCATAATTATACTAATATCTTGACTCATATTAACTATAGATTTCATTCAAAATATATACTTAGACAGTATAGTCATTATTTAGGCTATTTTTTCATACCTACAGCATGATATATCAGCAATAGTATACCAAAAATACTAATTTACCTGGCAAAACACTTTGAAGCTGAAATTGTAATTCCTTAGCAAGAAAATGTAGAGTACGTAGAGGGTCAAAATTACCAAACATAGATATTTTATCTCCACTTTTCTGTTGTTTCAATAACTGTCCCCACGGCTCTCTATCCACTGTAGAAGATCGTGATCTTTGTCTCTGATTATTCATTGCTTCAACTAAAGCTGAATCGTCAGCGTTTTGTGATGGACTTCTTTGCTTAACTGGTGAGTGAAAATTTTGTTGTTTCACGTTAGGTCGAGATTTTATCAATTGATTTTGACTGTGTGGAAAAATGCTTTTAATTGTTTTTTCTCTACCTCTTGTTAGATTTGATATTGCAGCTGCGGTTTGTTTTTCACGATTTAGGAATCTGGCAATATATTTTTCGCAAACTGCACCTTGTAAATTATTTGAACCCTTTTGTGAGCGTTGTGTCATAATTAATACACACACATAAAATGTAATTTTAAACCGAACATCAAGAAATTTTGTAGAAATATTTCACAAATGACAATTTAGGTTAGAAATGTTGTTTTGTTATTTTCAAACTGTCAGTTAACTTTTCAAAGCCCGCCAAGTGCCAGAGAGGTGCTATGGTGTGAAGTCAGGAGCATATGTATTTATATATATCTATGGTTTATCATCCTCCAAGTTTTTGGTACGAAGATTCAAGAAACCCTGTATAGACTATAGATGCACATTATTTACATTTTGGTTAGAACAAAAGGGATGATTAACTAAATAAATCCATAAAGTAACAAGTTCACCACAAATATTCTCAGTATTTTCCTAGAAAATTTTTGGAAATATTCTGTATCTATATAAAATACGGTTAAAGTTTTATAATAGAAAATTGATTTTTATTCTCACCCATATGTTTTCACATTGACCGAGTTTGTATAACGGCTTTTATTCTCCACACCATAACCGTTAAATAACAGTTCAAAATAACTATACGTCTCTAGTAAAGAAGACATTCTCCCTGGCTGGCCCACATTTCTGTTCCCGAAATAGTTCAGAAGGAGATAGTTACAGAACAAGTTTTTGTAGTATTTTTTTTAGCTTGGCCGAATTTCCCGAGCGTTGGAGAAGAACTTGTCTGAACTAAAACAAATATTGGAAGCCAGACGTGATCTAAGAGATAACAAATAGTGTTTTCGGGTTGCCGTTATTTTGTTCTAGATTTTGTTAGTTGATCGTTCTTGTTTGTCGATTTCTTTTGCTTCTTACGTAAAATAGTATTTATAATTTAATTTTTTTCAGAAGAGATGAGTAAAATTAGTTTACGCACACACTAACTATAGTAGTATATGGGATAGAAGTGTTCGGGCCAGGAACCAAAGACTCTGAAAGCTTGGGAAAAACCCCAAGTATCTTTCAAGCGGAAATCCACGCCATAAGAAAGTGCGCCCAGTTCAATATTGATAAAGGACACAGAAGACAAAGGATTATCATAATGTCGGATAGTCAAGCAGCCATTAAGGCACTGAGCTCTTTTGTGATTAGTTCCAAAATGGTGTGGGAATGCCTAGACAAACTCAATGAACTAGGCGAGAACAACATGGATATTGCAGGACACACTGGAATAGAAGGAAATGAAATAGCAGATGAACTAGCAAAGAGGGGGACTGAAATACCTTTCTGGGGACCCGAACCCTTTTGCGGAATCAGCCCCAATGTAATATTGGAAGAAATAAGTAAAGCCGAGAAAAAGAGGAGATCTGACCATTGGAAAGATTTAGTAGGGCTTATACAATCAAAGACTCTTCTGGGTGACTACAACCTGTTGGGATCAAAAGAATGCATAAGTCAAAGTAAAACTGCGCTAAGAGTTTTAACAGGGATCCTAACGGGACATTGTCGCCTGAATGGGAACCTGAAAAAGCTCAAAATAGTGGAGGAAGAAGAATGCATATTTGTGGCATGGAAGAAGAAACCTCCATCCACATACTTTCCAACTGCACAGCACTTCATCAGAATCCTAGAGCACAGCACCTAGGAGATTACTGGATAGAAGAGGAACATTTGCCTAAGTTGAAGCCTGCAGACATCCTAAAATTCCTCCGGGAGATAGGACTGAAGGAACTACTAGTTTCTGGGACTCTCCTCAGAAACTGAGTAGAAGTAAGGGGGCACAATAGATCTTTTAGGTCTCAGTGAATGTCACATACAACTATAGTAAGGAGCCGTTCCTCTAAATTTGATGGATGGGACATTATTTATTTATAACAAATTTGGCGGAAAATTCTTAGTGTATCCCAAAGTTTTATGTTATCTTTTCCTATTTTTTGGTTTATTCGGTAGACTAAAAACAGTTGTGTGTCACACATGCAGGAAACGCTTAAGCAGCCCTAAGCTGACAGCTGGCCTTATTCTTGCTCGTTCATTCGACTGTTTTGGGCTGCTAAAGCTTATTTTCTGCCCCTTTGACACAATATACTATATATTGGAAAATTCAATGTGACCCTTGCTTATAATATAAACAAGGCTGTGACGTACATACCCTAAAAGAGAAGTTAGCTACATCAGGGTTGACATGGGATCACAATTCTGTCGTCTTCTGTTTCAAAATCGTGATGAAGCATAGTATCTTTAGATTAGGGAAGTATGACGTATCTGTAGTGAAAGATGCAAACATTTAGGAATTCTTAATTTCCAGTTTCCTCCTGAAATATTTCGTTTAAAGAATGCTTAAATCAATTTTTGCCAAAAAGTACTATAATATATTTGAATAAAATACCAAAAACCGGATATCGGCTTAACACTCCATTAGTACAGCTTTCTACATCTCACTGGAGCTGCCTTTTTCTAGGATTACAAAATCACTCAATTATACCTACTTTAAAATGTTACTATATCTCTGGATTAAAAATTTTTACGATTAGAACTGCTCGTGACCATCAAGATGTTTCATTTAGGTACTTACCTATATCTGAAAATATCATGTGTTTCCATATCGGGTTTGGATTTAACTCATGTCTTATTGGTGTCAATAGATACTGACCTAGTTATTGATCTCAAGACAAATTATGTGTCGTGATTATACTGTATATGTGGACTGTATTTGGATAAATAGGTACATCAAAATAATACAAAGGCTGTTTGTTTTGTTAATTGAATATTATAACTATGACCATCCCACCAATGAGTAGGTGGGTATATAAGTATTATTGAAAAGTTGAAACCAACTAAGTAAGAATTATTATAAGACTGAAACCATTGGGTGATTTTTTCTTGGTGAATCAGTGATTTACGACTTGCGAGACCGTATCAGAATTATGGGCTGCATTTCTGTGGTTTCAAACCGTACATAACCACAAAAATATATCGATCTTGTGTTTATTCCAGTAGTCTACGGTTTATTCGTTTATTGTTTATGCTGGAGGTGGAATGGTATATTAAAGTATAAGTGGATATTAAGGTCTTTAAAACGACGGCTAAGCTGGAGTGCTCGAAATAGATCAAGTTTTTTAAAGACCAGTTATCCACGAATACTTTACGCTATTTTTTTTATTGGTGCACTTTGAAATTATAAATACTGGTCTATAACTACTACAACAGCAAGAAATGGAAATCATGGATGAAAATAAGAACTATTAAATGTCAAATGGTTGACTTCGTGATGTATATGATGTATACCTTGCGTTGTCATGGAAATGAGAAAAACATAAACTAATTTGTATTTTGATGGAAGTTCAACCGTATTGAGTTCTGTGAATGTCAATAGTATTAATTTAAATACCATTTCCTAAGATTTGAAAAATCGAAATATTAATATTTCAAGCAATACCAACGGCATTTTCCATTTTAATTTATAAATTTGACATTGTTAAACATTGTTCGAAAAAAACTTTTGACGTTACAAACTACTCCTGTCAGATCAATGATGAAAAAATTGTTTACTTGGGCTTCAAGCACTTGTGCGTGACGCCTCAGTCATCACGACTTTTGAGCGAATCGAACACGATTTTTTAGGATCCTCAAAACCACCTGACATGTGCCAATGCCAATGAATTTCCTGTGTTGTTAGAAGAACAGCTTTCAATTATAAGGTTTTTGATTATAAAATTTTGCATATTTAGATATTTTTAGTGAGGTTTAAATCGTATTAAATCGTAATCGGCACAATATTAACCTTTAAATAAACGTCAAACCGGACAAACGTCAAATATTTGATGTCCGTGGCTTCAAGCTCATACTTTTCGGTATGTGCTTGAGGGGCAAGGGGAAGGTAAGACTAGGCGTCACGCCCGGTAATAAACGGACGGAATTCAGTCACTACGAGCTGCTACTAGCAGCCAAAAGTGAATAATCGAAAACGCTTGTCTCTCGAGTAGTTGTTGATGTTGCCACGGTAACTTTAAAACACGCGCGTGTTTTAAAGTTCGATTTAAACACGCTGAGGCGTGCTTTAAATAGGTAAAATGGTTCACTAATAAAATAAAAGGTAGAACGTGTCGCGGGACACACGGTAGGAACTTTAGTTCCTTTTAAGCAATAATTATGTAATATATTTGACGTTATAGATAAACGATTTGCATATTCTTTGGTGGTCGAGTAGTAAGTATACCAGTCTCTCACGCGGTAGTCCCGGGTTCGATTCCCTGTGAGGAAGTTTTTTTTTATTGTTTATTTTATTTTTAAATAATCATTCTGCTTGATATTAATAACGACAACAGGTAGACGTACGGTACCCTTCATGGGGGAGTCCGACTATGGCAACATCTACTTATAACAGCATCGTATATTTAAAAAGGGCAAGCGTAGCATTATACAAACTGGACATTCAAGAACTGTACGTTTACCACAAAAAAATTAGTGGAAACATAAAATTGAATTGTTGAATTTTCAATTTGAAGGTATATTACAGTTTATAAAAATTTTTATTTTCTAGATTTTTTCTTAATTGGGTCGTATAAAAAATATGATGTTCGACTCGTGTGGATTGTCCATATCGCACTTGAACGATTGAGCACTCCGTCTACGGCGTCGTGCTCAAACCTTGTCCTCGTGCGATATGGCCATCATATCCACACTAGTTAAACAAACTACTATTTCTATCAAAATATGCCCTTTTACATTTAAAAACAACCTGCCAAATGTCAAATCAATTTATCCATCCATTTTAAAGTTATCGAATTAAAACATTCAAGTTTTCAAAATTTCAACACTCTGTATTTCGAAAAGTAAATGTGCTAGACCCCTTAATCCTCATGTCATTTTGACAACCGATGCTGTAAATAAACAAAAAGGATCAATCGCGCAAAAAAATTATGGAAATAATAGTAAAAATTTATCCGAACAAATTCAAGTAGATCACCAGCAAGCACTGCGAATACCAGCTTTGCATGGAATTGCAATATAGCGTCGGTGGTTCAGTGGTAGAATGCTCGCCTTCCACGCCGGGTTCGAATCCCGGCCGGAGTATATGAATCGCTGCTTCGTAAACGAGAGAGAGACTAAGGACAAGCACGCAAGCAAGGCACATAACGAAGCAACGTAACCTAACGTAGCGTAACGTAACGCGTAACGGTCAGATCTTTTGCGTCGTGACCCCCGGTCGCTCAAACATAACCTGACGTAAAGAACTAAAGTTCCAAAAATTATTTAATAAATGGACCCAAATCTCCTTGTGCATGGACGAGAAATTCCACTATTCTATAGAATCACAGATTATATAAGTAAACCTACATCCTACGATACCAAAGTGTACCTGGTACATGCAAGAAAAAATCGCTTAATATGTTGAAACGATGTTAAGATAATATTATACACAAGCACTTCCTATATCACTGTTTCACTGTTTTTCAATCGCACACTTTGCTAATGTACCTAATTCAAGGGAAAAAGTGAATTTCACACACTAATTTAAAAATACTTTTCGCGAATATTAAACATTACCAAGACCATGAAGAAGCTTGTTAAATACCATTGGAACTTGAGTAACGTCGTTGTGGTCGTACCAGCATAAGTATTACGACCAAGGTAGTATAAATGATACTGATGGTCGTAATTGGTTTATATTTATGAAAGAATTCAGACGTATAACTACATACACTAACATAATCATGATTGACAGATTAATAGAACTATCACTTACTATCTAGATTCCATTTCACCGTTGATTGGAAAATTTTTCAACGGCTTGACCATGGGTTTCACGTTAGAAGAACCCACTTGAAGTTGCAGTCGTATGCGCGAACTTGTTGTCAAAACCAGCGCCATATTGTGAAATTGACATTCAAATTCAAATAAGTAGCCTAACACATTTTGTAGGTTAACACAAAATTAGAATATTAAAAATGTGTTTATCAAATGTATACCTAGTTTAAATAAACCATATTCAGGGATTCTTTGAAGCCATTCGACATATATTCATTTACAATTGACACTGGTATATGAAAATACCTGGTATCGTTGAGATATGTATACTTCAAATTAACGATTGGGGTTGTTCGTTTGTAACGCCAATGCCAAGAAACGGTCCTTTTGAGGCGACATAGATAAACAAGACGGATCTTGATTTCTGAGCAAGATAGTTGACAAACTTTCAAGTGGCTTCTTCTTATGTGAAACGAGGTCTACTAATACTTAACACCGTAGTTACTTACTACTAGTTACTACAATAAGTGACGGAAATCGGCGATTGAATTCATGGAAAAATAAAGTAACATTTTTCGATATTGTCAAATTTAAAGGTACTTTCTTCTTGAGTAAAGCTCATACTTTTTGACAAACCTCGTATACGACTGAAAATTTTGATTTTTGATGACTGTATTATAGGTTTTGGATAACGAAGAACTTTTTATGAAGAATAACTTTTTTTCCTGAAATTAATAATAAAAAAGTTTTCCATATGATTCCAACTTAGGAAGACATATTGTATATGAACGGAAGTATTCGTTGCCGTTCAGAATAAAAGGAAAAGAAGTTGTCTTCAATTGCAGGTTGCAGCATATGAAACAATAAACTTACTATTATGTCCACTAGCAGTATGAACCATTAAATATAATGAACATTTATAGTTCCTGCACATATATTGCAGCAGCTTTTGTTTATTGCAATCTATATTCCGAATCGCAAAACAAGCTTAGGTACGTAATTTTAAATAACGACTTTGCATGTATTAACGAAATAGACTATAGAGATAGATCGTGAGTTATTTTACTGTTTTGATATATTTTTTACCATTTTCAAGAGTCCTTTGTTTTAGGATTTTTGTTTATATAGATTGTAGTAACAAAAACGTTTTCTTTTCGCGGGTAAAACATTAACTGATTCTGGTGGGAATCTACAGGCTAGCTCAGGCTAAATCTTTGAAACCCGGGGATCTATAGCTGGGCATTTTGAGATACTAATCCAATCCATGAAGATGCCAACAGACTTCATGTCTGATAAACAGGATTTCTAGCTTTCGTTAAAAGTTGTTATCAACGGCAGTGGGGGATTTCACTCCTGTAGGGACCGGAAATAAATCGAGGGCCACTTGATCGCGGAGAAAAACCTCAAATGAGAAAAAGTTATACAAAAACTTTACCAACGCGCTTTATTGAGGATAAAGTGGAATAAAGTTCTCGATTTTTTTCTCCAGCTTTTCTTTACCATAACATATTTTCCGTATCACGGGGCCCGCCGAAGCTCAAGTCCCTGTTAATCTAACACAAAACAATCTAATTTCGGAAGAAATAACTTATCAAACTGATTGGTCAAAAACATACGAAGGGGTAGGAATAGCCCACGAGTGCATCAAAAACACCCCCAACTCAGTCACAATATTTATTGCTTCTAATAGCTATGTTTCTTCATCTAAAATATAGATGTGGGGAATACACAAAAGATCTCATAAGTCGCAGTGAAGTAGGGCCTACCAGCCCAAACGACCCACTTGTAATCTAATCTAATGGTAGGGATCTAATTATATTATGGGAGAAAATTTCAACTGAAAGGAAACAATACCTAGGTATAATCGGTTTTTGGTATTTTTATTGAATATATAAATGATTATTTGCAAAAATTCACTTAAAAATTAAAATTAAGTAAACTCAAATGTTTGCAATTCAATTGCAACCAAACAAAAATCAATCGGATATGCCAATAGTCCAGGTGATTTAGAGTTTAGCGCGATAATCGCTGGTATCAGCTTGAAACTTTGTATATATGTTGCAAAAAATACGTGCAATAAAATAGTACTAACCCGCAAATGCAAAACCTTGCACGACATTGTTTAAATGACAATATTGTGCTATTTTTTAGTAGAATAAAAAGATTCAGAAGATATTACGCTACCTTCGACTTCTTCAGATCCTGGGATTAATATTAAAAATTGCCAAAACTGTACATTCAACTTTAATATTGTAGGCAATAAATAAAAATAATAAGTAATTGTTACATGTTTTCAACATCACATTCTAATAAAGTGTACTTTTCGTGTTTTTTTTTAAATTATTTGTTTAAATATAAGGTGATCGTAGAAAAAATCTTGTGTGCAATTCGAGCAGAAAGTGCGTTGCCGCTTTCGGCAGATTGCCCGCGCGACGCGTACCTAACTCTCTGCCTCAAGCGGCAAAGTATCACTTTCCGCTCTTGATACACAAATAGCTATTGCCATCACGTTTGGCGCTTGCTATATTCAAATTATAAAGCGTATCTATCATTATAATATTTGCTAAGGATCTATCGTTGAGGACAAATACAGAGCGATGGATAGACAGCCCATCGTTTTTAATTACTTTGCCTCTTGCGATGTACCTGTTATTGAATAATAGATATAACACACAAGAATCCTTATTGTCTTCCAACTCTGTATAAATGCATTTGATAGCTTCTTGAATCATCACGCAATGCATAAAAAGAAAGACTAAAATCAGATGTGGCTCAGACAGACAAGTTTTGCAAACAATATATCAGAATAATCCAATCAAAAATAGATTATGGAAATGTCATATACGCGTCCGCGAGAAAAACCAAATTAAAACTACTGGATAGAAACCAAAACACCGCTGTCAGACTTGCAGCAGGAGCATTCAGAACAAGTCCTATAGAAGCTATTCCTGTTGATGCCTCTGTTCTTCCTCTAAGCCTCAGAAGAGAAATGCACACCTTACAATATGCCATAAAAATGCAATCCCTTCCCAACCATCTGAATTATGGAAAATTCACAACTATAGAGAATGACTACACCGAACAGCCCATCCGAACGAAACCTACACATACACGTTATCAAAAAATAACTGAGATATATGAGTGGCTGACACTTATAGAGGTATCTCCACTACAAAATACCGTAGCTTTCTTTGTTAACACCTTAATGAACAACTGGAAAAAAGGAAAAAACAACAGCAACACCTACATATCGTACTCTATTCCAAGAACAGCTTGTTTTTTTTAACAAACATATAACTATACAGGGTGATTCATTACTAATTGGAAATAATTTAATAGTAGAATCCTGACTTCAAATTATGAAGATTTAACCCAAAACACCTAAATAAAATGTAGCTGCTTACTTAGTTACAGGGTGTTTTGTTTAAAAATTTAAAAACTATTTGTGCTCAGTACTTTAAAACTGTTTTACCTTTTCATTTCATATTTGGCAGAAAGTGTAGACACTGTACACCCTACCAAATAAAAATAAACAAACGTTTCTGGCTACTACCAGAGGCGTACGACTGGGGCAAGTGACAGGTTAATTGTTCCCAAATTCTACGCCACTGGCGGAATAGAAATTTTAGCACAATTTTTTGATTCTCCAATACTTTTTACGTAAATAAAGTACTCTTTTTTCATAACGATAAAGTCAATATTTATCGAGATATTTCAAGTTAAACACGAAGCTGCCCAATTTTGATGTGTAATAACTATGTCGATGTTTTGAACCAGTGAATTGCATTAAATACGCAAATGAAACTTTAATCCGTAGGTAAAGATATTAAAATTATTGACAAAAAACTTAGAATAATATTAAAATGATTTAAAAATATTTTCAAACAAATAAACTGATCTCTATTTTTAAAATTTTCATAACTACAATTTGTTTTTAATTCATCCGTTCATTTAATAGTTTTGATCTTTATTGTTGACACGGATTAAAGTTTCATTTACGTATTTAATGCAATTCACTGGTTCAAAACATCGACATAGTTATTACACATCAAAATTGGGCAGCTTCGTGTTTAACTTGAAATATCTCGATAAATATTGACTTTATCGTTATGAAAAAAGAGTACTTTATTTACGTAAAAAGTATTGGAGAATCAAAAAATTGTGCTAAAATTTCTATTCCGCCAGTGGCGTAGAATTTGGGAACAATTAACCTGTCACTTGCCCCAGTCGTACGCCTCTGGTAGTAGCCAGAAACGTTTGTTTATTTTTATTTGGTAGGGTGTACAGTGTCTACACTTTCTGCCAAATATGAAATGAATAGGTAAAACAGTTTTAAAGTACTGAACACAAATAGTTTTTAAATTTTTAAACAAAACACCCTGTAACTAAGTAAGCAGCTACATTTTATTTAGGTGTTTTGGGTTAAATCTTCATAATTTGAAGTCGGGATTCTACTATTAAATTATTTCCAATTAGTAATGAATCACCCTGTATATGGGTACAGATGGTTCTATAGCAAATAAAGGAGTCGGAGATTCAATTGTTATTAACCAACAACTCTCATTTTGGAGCATGAATCCTAATACTACGGTATACAGTGTCGAATTATAGGCTATATGGCAAGCTCAACTATAGTTCTCTCATAAATAAACAGTGCATGTACAGACTCCTTAAGTGCTACAATTGTTATAAAAAATGTTTTCTCTCTGAATGAATGAATTGCAAAATATTAGACCTGGTTACTTACCTAAGAACACGGAGAAAAATAGTAACAATCATTTGGATACTAGGTCATTCCAATATATAAGGTAACGAGCTATAGCTGATGCAATAGCTAAATGTGCAACCTTACAATCGCCGGATGTTGGGATTTCCACATCCTGGGACGACCTCAAAGGAATGGCAAAACCAGTATGAGAACTATGATGGGATACTGAAAAAAATCAAAACGACTTGTTGCTAAATTGTATTACCCAAAACAACTCAAGAGAAGAGAACAAGTTGTACTCTGCAGAATGAAAATAGGACATACTAATATCACCCATTTGTATCTAATAGCAGGTTTACAAAGTCCCACTTGCAACCATTGTATAAATCGACTCACTTATGAACACATCTTTTCTTGTGATCTCTTCATTAAACTTCGAAATAGACTTTTGGGCTATCAACTGAAATGGAAGATATACTGCGAAATGATGCCCTAAATAGTCTTTTAAACTACCTGAAAGAATCCAACCTGATGCAAAAAATTTAAAATGAAGAAATTTAAAAAAAATACAAGTAAATAGGGCAAAATGACCTTAGCTGTCGCGGACCTGGAAAAAAAGACAGAACAGCACCATCCGACCGCAAACCAATCGTACATAAAGGAGGACTAAGACCCGTGCGTAGCCTTTTAATTCCATCAGTGCAGTGGTGAATCGCCATGAGCGCTTCCAAAGTTGCGACGTCCCATAAGATGAGCCTATTGGAATAGCTAGCCTTGGTGTTACCCATATAATACCGGCTTCTACACCTACTGTTGCCTTGGGGAGCCGTCCGTATACCAGGTAGCCTCGGCCTGTATGGTTACACCTTTCTTCCATTTATTATCTAGGTATATAACAAACATTCTATTTCGTCAACATTGTCTATCTACGTGTTCAAGCATATACTTATATTCTTACACCAGGAAAAGGAACAATTTAGAGAAAAATATATCTATCAAAAGGATAATTAATAAAACAGCGGCACTTCACATACCATTCCTGTAAGCTTTCTGTTGCTGTAAAACGACATTAGCATTCATTAATCAAAGAAGAATAATATTTGGGAATGATCTCCGGAAAAAGCCAGATTTATACGAGGATCTCCAGGTATTCCAAACCCAAACGGTGCTCTAGATATTATTGCTATGTCATTCCTAGTAAAAACCAAATTTTCACAATAATAGATATTTCCATAAAGTAATTAAATAAACATAATTGAATAATATTCCACAGACGACACCTAAAGCTGTCAAAAATAGTGAGCGTTTGGATATAAATTGGAGCATCAATGAATTCTAGTTGCACATTATACATGACAACATTCATTTATAACTGAACGTCAAAATGTTTTAATTGATTCAAATGCAGATTTTAAAGCAAATCATTCAAAATTTGTGAATAAAAGCATGAAAACTACATTGAACAATTGGATAAGTTGATTGAATTTAGATGAATAAAGAAAACACGATGAATATACCATCAAAATATATTCCGCTATGTTCAAATAGTTTATATTAGTTGTAGTCCAGGCGTTATACACCAAAAATCGCCTTTTTGTGATAATCGCTGGTATCAGCTTGAAACTTTGTATAAAGGTTGCAAAAAATACGTGCAATAAAATAGTACTAACCCGCAAATGCAAAACCTTGCACGACATTGTTTAAATGACAATATTGTGCTATTTTCTAGTAGAATTACTCGTTTATTCGTGAATATCTTTTTTGCTCTTGATTATAAAGGAAAAATGTGAA
>CAJUYH010000896.1:0-13994 GCA_910591685.1 Galerucella tenella | reverse complement strand
CTTAACAATTGGTATGCGATTGCGCGGTCTGTTTTGGAAACTGGTGGGGCATGTGAGGTTATAAGTTATGATTACAGTGCTCACAATGACGTGTTTTGCATGGTGTTTGGTGTTTGTTATATTGTGGCGTTTGTTTATCGAATATTACAATTATAATGAATGGGGGAAAACTACTTGTGTCTCTAGCGTTAAATCAACAACAGAGAATCAAAGTTGATAACTTGAAAAAAGTTTGTCAAGTTCGTGTTAAACGTAAGATATCAGATGTGGATGATAAACCTAGTAGTGACAGTGAATCTGATTCTACTGAATCTGAAGAATTAGATGATTCTGTTTAGAATGATAATAATCGTGGTAAGTGAAAGCAGTAGTTACTTATATTTATGATTCTTTCAACTTGCGTTTTTTTCAGGAGTTAATTTGCGAACCGTTAACCAAACTGTGGAAAAAATTAATGTCATAAGCAATATTATTGTAAGTCCAGCTTCTTCTACACCGAATGTTGATGTGGGGAATAATAAAAGTCAATTAAAGCTGACAAATAATGTCAATGATGAAGCTCCAGACTTTGCAAAAGAATTGATTGAAGAGGTTTTAATTACCGTAGAAAAATTACTGAGAAAGAAAACAGACTATTATATCGAGATTAGGACCAATATTTCCGTCTAATAGATTAGTATTTTGGGAAAACTTACCGACAACAGAAGATGAAATCGTCGTAGATGACAGTGACTGACTTCTATCTTACCTGACCCATAATTTGTCTATGATGCTTCAATTAAGAGAATACATCATAATTTCAATATTCAAAATCCTTAAGTTACCGATGTTTGAGCTTATCATAATTAATGTCAATAAATACCTACTACAGCTTTTTTATTTTATCTTTTGCCAGTAATTCAAACCATGTACCTACCTAACTCATATTAAGTAAAATAGACGTATCTGCCAAAAGTGGTAACTTATGTTAGCTGAAAAGGGCGTATCTATCAAAAGTCATATTTGCAGGCAAGTAACAGAGCTCAAATAAACCATAGTAACTTTTCTAATATTTATGATTATTACCATGGAATTAAAATTCCAATTCAAATAACTGATTTCATGGCATAATTAAGAATCTTAAAAGTCAGTTTTCTCAACTTCTATACTTTTGCAGATACGCCCCTTTGAATTAACACGGCAGTATGGTGTATAAACATTTTTTCCCACTACTAGCCAAATTTAAGATAAAAATTATAAATAATTCACAAACACACCACGAGAAGCGTTAACCTCGTCGTCTGACTGACAAATACACTGTCAGTTTTCGATATAGATATTATGAACGTACTCGTTATGTCATCAGTCATTTTTGTTCGAGCGCGAATTTTAAACTATAGCATTTTTATTTAAATAATTCTATAGGTGATTCCAACAACCATTAGCTGAGTAATATAAGCTCAAGGATTTGAAAGATTTCTTATTACCGGGTAAAACTCCAGTGAGATGATTCATTCATTCATTCATGAGAGATTTCAATATTTTTGCTGGATGGATCATTTGCTCACCATCTTTTTTTATTTCGATGGTTTTGATGTGTATACAACCTTCAGATATTATTTATTTATCCAGATACATTTTTTCGTTGTACTTTTCATTTGTTTCTACCGTATACATCGTGTCGAAGAATCTATGAAGCCCCGAATTAGATGAAAAGGGGATGGTGCGAAGTAATATCGAAGTTTGTTTTACGGAATCCGTACAAGTAGACGGGATTCGATACTTTCACGGAAGTTTTAATGTAAGTTCTACTTGTACGTTGTTTGAAGCGAATGTTTGTGTTACTTATCCTGTTTGTACTCTACAAAGGCGCTCGAGAATGGGTGTTGTGTTTGTGTTGATGTATACCTCGTCTTTCGCAGAGCGGAAGTTTCTGTATTGACATAACTCCAATATCCGTCCTTCACAAATGAGAAGACGATACATCAATCGAGGTTCAATTGTTATGTATATTGAGTTCACGATAATACTACTACTATAGGATTTTTACGATAAAAAGGGATGATGTCATTTTTAGTTACTTTCCTGCTTATCAGAATAAATATTAATTTACTAACCGTGAATACAATTTATCCTCAATGGTCAGGGCAATTCACAGCTAACGAATTGGCAAAACTTTAAAACGTTGTCAGATCAACTGGTGAAATTCCCCAGTTTGTTTCGACGTTTACTGACATTCGATCATCGTCAGATATTTACGAGTTTTTTGATGATTTTAAATTCATTGTTTCTTTAAGATTAAAAAAAGTTATTTTCATAACCAATTATTCAGGCAAATCTGCAGTGTGTAGCTGATAAAATGCCGAAGCAGTTGAACAGTACCTGAATGTCAAGAGATGGTAACATCTTTGTTCAGCTATTTTAAACAAGAATGCCGAAATGGGGTATCGATTCTCCCGCTTACTGCTGTAAGAGACGTAAATAATAGTATTCGCAATTTTTGTATACTTTGGCAAGTTTATCTGAAACCGTGAAAGGAATGCAGTCGAAACATTCGACATTGCCATGTTTAACTATGAAAAAATAGAAGAACTGATTATGTAGTGATAATAATTATAAATGGGTCTTTTTATTATTAACAATATTAAAAATATGATTGAACGTTCATTTTATAATGTGCTTGTTTCGTTGGATTTATTCTATTAACATTATTTTCCAATTTATGAATATTAAAAGAGAACACTTTTCCAAATTTGTTATGGGATT
The DNA here is from genome assembly GCA_910591685.1 of Galerucella tenella. NCBI lineage: Eukaryota > Metazoa > Arthropoda > Insecta > Coleoptera > Chrysomelidae > Galerucella > Galerucella tenella. The sequence goes on along the minus strand of CAJUYH010000896.1, from coordinate 11,249 downwards.
CTCAAAGCTCTGGCAACGTTGTACGAAAACCATAATGACCACACCCTCCGATTACATAATTGGTGATTTTTATCGACCAGGTGACTTCTTATTGGCAAGCGCGTGCGTATGTTCTTCCCTCTCACTTCGTCAATTGACTGATATTGATTTATCCAGTGGTGTTCGTATTGTCAGTTACCTTTGTAATTTCAGTTTTACTTGGTAAAATAGGTACCGTACGCCATTTGTACGTTTGACAGATATACGCCATGTTTTTCCTCCCCTCTTACCGACGCCCCGTAGCTACAGATAAACTTGCCAAACTATATTCATTATTATTAGGAACTGTCAATCTAACATCAGATTGACTTTTCTAGTTTTCGTTGAGTAAAGAAAAAAACTACAGCCTGGCGTCTTCATCTTTTTATTGTAAATATCTCCGGCGAGCTGCTGCATACTATTTTGAAACCCTCAACCCTCCAATCGATTTTCTACTCTAAGATCTCGTTTCCCAATTAGAACTATGAGTTAATCTCTCTTCCATCTAGGTGACACATTATGCGCTTGCAAAGGCTATAGCTCATACAATAGCCTTCTTGGTGTGCGTCATCGTTTGTGACGTATAGCCGGGTTTTGAGTTTGTCGTTTATTTAATTTACTATTTTAACACATAGAACGAAACCGTGACCCATATCTTGTCTGACTGTGAGGCACTGCACTCGAGGACACGGGCAATCTTCGGAGAGGCCAATGTGCCACCTGAAGTATATGGCACACATCCAATGGACCTATACCGTCTACTCGAAGGTACGGGGATAACTGGATGGGTGGACTAAATATGGGAGCAGAGTACAATAAGCCAATAGGTTGCAGTGCTCCCGGCATCTGAACGGCTCCCAAACACATAGCTAACCGGTGTGATCAATATAATCAAAATACTTGAAAAGTTTTGGGAATGCTGATTTTTTTCCGTGTAGGTATCTAGGCATATTTTTTTATTGTTCAAATAAATATAACAATTAGATTGATATTCACTTTTCATAAATAATAATTGACCGTAAAAAACAAAGTACAGACCTGACGGGAACTGTCAGTGGGACAGTAGAGAAAGACGTAAGACACAATGCTAATACCAAAAGTACGTTTGCATACTATTTTGAAAGAGGTAATTTCTCCCGATTGATAGGTCGCGTTTGCGCGTATTCTAAGCATCAACTAATCAAATTTTTCAAGACAAAGATAAGGGTTAACGTTTGTAATGCATTTAAGCGGTTCATTATTGTGATATTTTGATTAGGATTATTCACACATCTGGTTTTTTTTCCATTTCTTCCAACGTAATGTGGTAGAAACAACGAGGTGAAAAAAAAGGAGGGAAGTTAAGCGTGGTAGTGATTTAACCAACTTTTGACGGAAGTCACCATATTGAGAAGCCACATTAGTGGCATTAGTCATCAATTCGTGTGTAAACATAGATAACCTTAATATACTGAAATGTATCGAATTGAAAAACCACGTTAAAAAAAATAGTGATTTTCAGTATTAGAAAAATTATTTATGAGTATCAGTATGATAATGAGTTGTATAATAGTGTTATAAAATTTTTGAATGTACCAAAATCTGGTATCAATTCTGTAACAATAAAAGTACCACCTTAAAAAGATGCATATGGGAGTTTCTTGTTTCCCCTACTTGAATAATTTAATGTACGCCTCTGGTTTGCTTACAGAAGTCGGCCATATTCAGAAGCCACTTTGGTCGATGATTCTTTATACTGTTATGTTCTCTCCTCTTTCTTTTTCACCTCGTTGGGTAGAAAGGACACACCAAGAAGGGTATTGTATGAACTCAAACTGTCACTTGATACAAAGCCAGGACCGAAAAGTCACTAATAAGTTACTAGATTTTCCACAGTATCACTTACGCTACAGCGGTACCTACAAGTGAGTACAACTTTCCAAACATGTGCAAAAGGGCATTCGTAATGTAAGCTCCACAGAAAGTTTTTGCTAAAAATTTAAGACCGATTCAGTGGTGCCAAAGGTACATTGTATATTTTTGTTCGGTCAATGCAAATTTAACAAATTCGGATATTCTTATTCCTCAATTTTCCTAGCACAGAACATTCTGGAAATTGAATCCATTCAAGTATTCTTAAAAAGTTAATTGAATTTCTCTTTTTGAAAAAAACAAAGCACGTTGTATTCACATTGATTGAATTAACTTATTTAAAGCATTAATGTGAAATATTGGATATAAAGAAACGTCCCAGTTAAAAGTTGAATACAAACGGAAAGCAGAAAGTTGCTAGGCTTTGAATAAATTAGCTTATTATTTGAATTATTACTTTCTATAAATCCAACGAAAAATATGCGAATCTTGGTAATAGAAATCAAATGTAGATGAAATTACAAACCAATGAAATTCATTGCAGTATATCACGGAATCTAAATATACATGAAGTTTATGAACGAATTGATAGAAATTGTGAAAAGCGCAGATACTGTTACTTCTATATTTACGATTTGGAAAAATGGTCGATAATTGTGACTTGATTTGATTTTATGTTCCGTATTTTCTTCTCCTTCTTTTCTTTCATATAATGTGAACATAATAATTGTACAATCAATATAAATATCTAGTTACGAAAACGGTTGAAAGTATATTCTCGAAAATGGAATAGATGAGGCTTTCACTTAATGGAGATCCCTACTAAACGATGAAATTAAAGGCTTTAATTTGCTTAACTCTTTATTATATTTGAACAATATACCCTGTGTTATTCCTGTACAATACTTTTCATGAGACCAGAACGAATTTAAGAAAATTAAAAGTGCATTTGAGCTTATTTGACCTTTCCAAATCTATTATTTTTTATGAACGCTATTTGGTAAAAGAGTTAGCTCGCGTTGTACAGTTTTGTAGGTACAGGAATCCCTATGTCGCATCTTATAAATAACACAGTGTATATTCGTGACACAGTAGTTTTCTCAAAAGAGTGGAGGTATAATAAAAAATTTCATACAGTGCCTTAATACTGAATTTCACGGATATTGGCAAAAGTATCATGATCTATTTACATGGAAATAATAAGCAAAAAGTGTCTAAATACGGGACTAACATTATAATTTAACAAGTTTACCTGGAAATTAATTCACAACAATCTTACCGGAACCTTTATAAGTGAAAACGTTTAATAACAACAAACAACCAAAAATCAGATTCCAACTTCTCAAATCATTTATTAGCACACCAACACATTTTCGATTCAAATTATGAAATTTTGCGTATAGAACCTAAATCCCTCAAACTAAATATTTTGAAAGCTCTTGAGATAAATAAGAACAAATATTTTGGTGATCTTCTTTACGACTAAATAGATACAAACAATTCTCCCTTATTACCTTTTTACCTAGAAAGGTTCCGGTAAGATTGTTGTGAATGAATTTCCAGGTGAACTTGTTCAATACTTCAGTTAATCCCATCTTTAGACACTTTTCAATTTTTATTTCCATGTAAATAGATTATGATACTCTTGTCAATATTCGTATAATTCCGTATTAATGCACTGTAAGAATTAAAAATTTTCTATTATATCTCCAATCCTTTGAGAAAGCTACTGCGATAGCAGAACGCGTCACAACTTCAAGTTCAACATAGATTCGAATATAATGTAGATTTTAACAAATTGAATTGTTTTATTCGATCGTTTGTATTCTCGAAATTTATTTTTTGTACAACTGTCATTAAAAGTGACACTTTTAATGATAGCAAACAATGTTAAAAACGATTGTTTACATAGCAGCGTGTTAAAAATACTTTTAACACTAGTGTTAAAAATACTTTTAACACTAGTGTTAAAAATATTTTTAGCACGCTGCTATGTAAACGTCTGCCATTCACAACAATCTTTTGATTATTTGAATACTAAAATGCATTTTGAATTTATTGTCATTGCAAATTCGCTCGTTTCATTATCAAAATAGGGAAGTTGTACAAAAACATTGTATGGTATTTGTGTTAAAAGTGATTTTATTTTGTTCGTGAAATTGTTCAATTCGCTCCGCTCATTTCACAAACGTTTTCACTCACAAAATAAAACCTCACTTTTAACACTCATATCATAAATAACTATTATTTACAACTATATATGTAATGTCATAATTACTGACGTTTAAAAAGTCTGAAACACGGGTGGGAAATTTTCCACCCGTGAGAGGATTTTTTTCTGTTTATTTTGAGAGAAGATGTCTTTTTTAAGTTTTTTAAATAAAAAGTTCATTTACCTATTTGATTCTATTGAGACTTATAAGCACACTTGACAACATTAGCACTTCTTAAGTTCTTTAAGATTAGTAAACACAAAATTAACAAGAACTGAACTTTTCAAACAAAGGATTTATAATTTCTGTATGTACCTACATATATTTAGGGATTATTGACATTATTGAAATTGATCGTTATGGTCGAACTATTGTGAGATGCTACAGAAACCATTAACCCATGCGTAATTTATTTGATTGAAAAGTTCAGTTCTTGAGGTACAGATGATGAACTCTTCATGGTGACTGATGAAGGATTGGAGGAAGTAGTTTCGCCAGAGAGCAGATTAGAAGTCTTCGTTTGATTGGAGAACGAATTATCTACATAGCCTTCCGTCACGGTACTCGATTTCCATCCTCCCAATCTCTTTAATTGTAGAACATCTCCTCCATTGTTTGTGAACAAAGTTGCTGCTGTACACCAAAAACAATGCCCGGTATACTCGCCGACGTTATTTAGTTTCAAAAACGATGCTATTCTTTTCGGAAATTGCGATATGGAATTGTGTCCAAAGACTTGATCGGTAATTTTCCCAAATCTCATTTGCATGAAAAACCTCTCATTTTGAATTCGTGAACGGAGTTCCATATATTTCTTTACAATTTCAACCCATTTAGTGTTTAAATCAGAAACGATCGTGCTTGATATGTTTTTGTGTGAGGAATGATGATGCTGATCTTTTCTTAGAAGGATAACCTTCAGAACATGAAATTCTTCTGTTGCGTCATCTAAGAAAGTAAATTTTCTTGGGTAAAGGTTATTTGATTTCTTCGGTTTATTATTGGCATTTTGCCTTTTTTATTTTTCCATATTTTGTTATGTCAACCTTGTCTCTGATAATTAAGGTTGTTTTTATCATGAAATACGTAGACCATAAGGTTGACGATTCCTTAGTCCTAGCCATTTCACTGAAGTAGGCAAGAACGATGTTTTCCGATGCAGCTTTTGTGACCCCTTTTTTGGCGCACCAATCTCTGTACGTATTAGGTATATGCTTTATCATACCTCGTTCTACTTTTTTGGGGCATAAGATTTTCTTCAGCTTTCTCCGCTGCTTCCTTTATGTCTGGCGGTGTGCACTCCAGCTCTATATCCGACATTTTATCAAAAAATTAAATCACACGGTTCGGACAATGACAAGAGCTAACAAATTTGAAGTTTTTATAAAACACCCGCCTACTCACTATTGGGAAAATAAGTTATTTGTTGTTAGTTGTCATCATCATTCTATGGTTGTCTTTGTAATTTTATTGTTGACGTTTGAGAAAAAATAATGAAAAATTTGCTTTTTTCAGAATTTTTGTTTAGAAGATTATATATAGCATACAAACCTCGGTGGAAAGTTACATCACTGTCTCGAGATATTAGTTCACTCCCAGCCTCGGTATATAATATACTATTTCATACTAAAAACTACCTTATATTTTTGATAAAGTCGATAAATCAAAAGTCTAAAATCTGTTGTCAGCTTTGGTATTAGTACCTATATATAAAATCACCCACAAAGCGTAATCGAACGTTTAAAATCGTAATTTTTCAACAAGAGAGTTTCTCATTAAAGGAAAATTCCGGACTATTGGAATCCAAAACCAAAGACTATAAAGGAAAATTGATCGAACGCAAGAAGGAAATAGCAACTTCAAAGTTTCTTTGTTACATTTGACGCGCTGTCGAAATCTAGCATCGCTTTCCAATGCTTTCCGTTTTAGTTGAGAGGCTAAAACAGTTCAAAGTGCACGTTATTCCGTTTATGAATGGTTCTAAATATAATTCATAATACACGAATACCAGCATAACAAAAAAGTAATTTAAAATAAAACGAAGTCATCATTATGAGACGCTTATAAGTTACAAGGTAATAGTCGATTAGATTTGATGAGGTAGCTAATCGGTCACATCACAGTGAAAGGAGTCCCTATTCTTTCAAAAAACTCCGCTAAATACCTGGGAGTTTGGTTAGACACAAAAGTGACATTCGCTGTGCACATAAGCAAGACTATAGAAAAAGCTGAGAAGATCGTCAGTGCGCTGTCGAGACTGCTTCCGAATATGGGAGGTGCTACATCCTCAAAGCGCCGTATACTATCAAGTGTAGTGCATTCGCAATTACTCTATGCTGCGCCTGTTTGGCATCCTGCAGTAGCAAACAGACAGAAACTTAGGCAAAAACTAACAAGAATACAGAGACTTATGCTAATCAGAGTATGCTCTGCCCACAGGACTGAATCTGCCGAAGCAGTTGGAGTAATATCTGGTGTCCCACCCATAGACTTAATGGTAAAGGAAAGGTGCGAAAAATATAATGGAACACTGGGTTCAAATGCAAGACAAAATCTGCTTACCGAATGGCAAGACAGATGGCAAAATGGCACTTACGGGCGCTGGACATGCAGGCTAATCCCAAACATCAGAACATGGGTTGAAAGAGGTTACGGTGAAGTGGACTACTTTATCACTCATGCCTTATCGGGACACGGATGCTTTAAAAAGTATTTGTATGATTGACAGAAGAAGGAGAACGACCTATGTGTGTATTATTCACTGTTAGATGATGCCGAACATACCCATTTTCCTTGCCAAAGGTGGGCAGAAGCAAGAGCTGAATCTGAAACAGCAGAAGGAAAACCTTTCAACCAAGCCAATATGATTGAACGTCTGGTAAGGTCAGAACAAGGATGGCAAAATGGATACAAAGTGATTAGGTCTATAATCCAGACAAAAGAAAAGGAAGAGAGAGAAAACCCGACTAGTTAGAAGACCACCGTAACGTGCTGAAGTAATGCGAAGGCAGTTCCAGTACGCTGCGTATAAAGATAGAGGAAGCTTTTTTAGTTGGTAGGCGACCCAGAAAGGAGTCGAATCCGACACATGGCCGGTCGCCATAACATCAGACCGGTATCGTCTTGTAGAAGATTTTTTTTTGTTACCACATACACACACAAAAAAAAAGCTAATCGGTCTATTCTACGATTTTTTTAGACCTATCGTAATTTTCTGAATCTAGATCACATTATCCAGCATCAAAGATTGACTCTTCCATGTAATTTCTTGCCGGTGGCCTATTATCGCCTAGTACAAGAAACCGCACATCCGTCAGGCAGCTGCACCTCTTCTAGATGACAGAATCTACACATAGCCTCATCTGTAAATCCCATTAACTAAGGATTCTGGTAAAATGAATTACATTGATGTCCCGTGTGTAGCAGTTTCATCCACCGATTCGTTACCCTCATGACAATTGTACCCTTGCACCCAGGTTACCAATGGTCTCCACGTGGGTTTAAGGTACTTATGTAATCGCACACTAGTAGAATTGACTTCTATGGGATCAAGTGCCTTTAGTGCAGCTTGGTTGTCGATGAAGATGACAACTGAGTGGATAATCTTTTCCTGCAGTTTAATTTCTGAATCACCGTGGCTTCCGTTTGGAAAGATGTGATTTCCTTAACAAGGCTTATTTGAATAGCTATTCTGTGTTTTAGCACTACAATTATTACACCAACATCAGTACTAGATGGTGCTGTATACCAGGTTGCCTCAGTCTATATGGGTACAAATTTATTTCCAGTTATTAAAATAATAAACTATTGTGTGGGAGAGATATAAAACAGGGATAATAAAAATGGATAAACAATGATAATTACTCATACCAACATTGGAGTAGATATTTTATTTGTAAATTTAAACACCCTGTAATGTACCTAATATATTTATTGTATCAATATAGTCCCATACAGAAAAATATTTTTGGACAATTTCATCACAAAAATATATGGAAACATTTTAAACCACAGCACAGCCTGATATCAGTTATTAGCTGGGGCACGGAAAATACTAAAACTAAAAAATAATATTATTGACTAATATTATAAATTCAATATACAATATACAAGTATTTTGTTATAGTGTGTCTAGAAAAAGTCAAAATACCTTGAAAATTTGTTTTCCACTACCAGCTGTGAAGTTGACAATTATTTCGACTTCTAGCCTATTGAGTTGTTGACTTTATCTTTTAGTGGTTATTAATTTTTTCCATTATTAGCCTAGGCCAAAAATGGACAAATTCAAATATTTTGAGAATTCAGGGATAGTAGTTCAACAAAAACTTGTGCAACATAATTTTGTATACCCAGGAGATTGTCTTTAACATATTTGCTGCTTGAAATTACCTATCAAAATAAAATTATTCGAATAAAAATGCCATTAGTTTAAAATTCGCGCTTAACCAGAAATGACTGATAACATAACGAGTACCTTCACCTGGGAGATTACTGGATAGAAGAGGAACATTTGCCTAAGTTGAAGCCTGCAGACATCCTAAAATTCCTCCGGGAAATAGGACTAGAGGAACTACTAGTTTCTGAGACTCTCCTCAGAAACTGAGTAGAAGTAAGGGGGCACAATAGACCTTTTAGGTCTCAGTGAATGTCACCCCAAAAATCACACATACATACATACATACCTTCATAATCTATGGAGCGAAAACAGACAGTGTATTTGTCAGTCAGACGACGGGATAAACGCTTTTCGTAGTGTGTTTGGGAAATATTTTCAATTTTTGTCCTAAATTTGGCTAGTAGTGAAAAAAATTGTATATACACCATGGTGGTGAAGACATTTATAAGCCTTGCACCATATTCCGCTCGGTCAATGATAATAGTCTTCCCCACCTTGGTGTATAATATACTATTAGCCTTGTTCGTTTGTGAGGTGAAGGTAATACAAATGAAAGTTTTTACTTGGGATTATTTGTTAAACTCGGGCTTGGTACCAGAAGCCCGTAATTTTCTATTTTACCATATTCTTGAAACACCCTGTATTCCAAGCTGAAGACTTTTGTCTGCTGTTGTTAACTGAATTACCTACATAAAAAGTACTTTTTGTTGAACTCTCTCAATTTTCAATATTATTTTTATTGCGATGAGGAACTTTTTACATTAAAATTTTTTTTAACCATTTTGTAGAACCTCTAGATATTTACCAAGCACTCAATTTAAGTAATTAATTATTAGAGTAATTGAATGGAACAACTTCTTATTGCTTCATTTACGTTTTTTATTTTTCAATGTTTAATATTATCGATAAAATAGTGAAAAATTAATTTCTCTTGATTTTCCAACAGAATAGCTCTGGGGTTCTTATGTTGGGAGTTAATTGACTAGAAAAAAACATAGTTAATTGAGAAAAATATATGTAGAAATTTGACGACGGTATATTTTTTATTCATATGCCTAAATAGTACCAAAAATATATTCCTCAATGTTCATATTGAAAAGAAAATTTATTAGTGAAGAAGCGTTCACGTTTTATATCCTCAAATTTACATATCTACATTAAAGTTATTATTGGTACAGTTCCGGAAGAAGGTAGGACTTTTTATAATAAAGTTTCCTGCTCTTTGAGTTTTTTTTTATAAATATCAGATATCAGATAGTGTCAGAGATATTTGCGTTAAGCCAAACCATATTTCTTTTCTGCTCAACCATTTATAATTTTCACTGACACCAAACATTTTTCATGAGATTGGTAGTCTATAAGTCATAATTTTCGGTGTTCCAGGTTTGCAATGTAGTAATAGCGAGCCAGTTTAGGCGGGTAGCCAAATAAGTTGGAGAATTCAGTAAGAATAAGTCAATTACCAAGTGAGAAGTTAATTTCTCCATGTATCCCAACATATTTGTTTCTCAATCAAAAATGACTGCTGGCATAAGTGCGTTCCTAATCTATGGGTTAGCCCCAATAAACATACCATTTACAATATCTCTATTTCTCCCCAATTCACATATCTACATACAAATGATTATTCGTACAGCTCCGGAAGGAAGGTAGGAGTTTTTTCAATAAAGTTTCCTGCTATCTGAGGTGTTTTCTTAAATATCAAATATCTTAAATAATTTTTCAGATATTTGCATCAAGTCGAACCATATTTCTTTTCTACCTAACCGTTTATAATTTCTACTGACTCCAAACATTTTTAATGATATTTCTAGTCTGTAAATCACAATTTTCGGTGGTCCAGGTCAGGTTTGCGATGAAATAGCGAACCAGTTTAGATGGGTAGCCCAGAGAAGTTGAAAAATTTAGTAAGAAGTCAATTGCCAAGTGAAATAATAATTTCTTCATGTCTTCAACATATTTTTTTCTTGGAATTACCTAACAAAATACCATCATTTGAATGAAAATGCCATTAGTTTGAAATTCGCGCTCAATCAAAAATGACTGCTGACATAAGTGCGTTCCTAATCTATGGGTTAGCCCCAATAAACCAACCATTTACAAAATCTCTATTTCTCTCCAATTCACACAATATTTACATTGAAACTATTTTTGGTACAGTTCCGGTACATTTCTTGCTCTTTGAGTTTTTTTATAAATATCAGATATCTTGAATAGTTTTTGAGATATTTGAGTTAAGCCGAACCATATTTCTTTTCTACTTAACCGTTTATAATTTCCACTATTCCCAAACATTTTTCATAACATTTCTAGTCTATAAATAATAATTTTCGGTGTTCCAGGTCAGGTTTGCAATGGAATAGCGAACCAGTTTAGACGGGTAGCTGTAAAAATTCAGTAAGGAGTCAATTGCATTATTGTAAATCTAAGATCTAAGTACTGCTTATTGTTACTAAAAAATATGTACCTTAATAACATATTATTATGTTGCATTATATTCTTATGGAGTGAATTGATATAAAATCTATATCAGAATTTTAATATAGGTACAATTTTCTAGTCCAAGCCTGATAAGTATCGAACGACGCTTACGTCCTCGAGATTAACGATTCCACTTTCGTTTAAAATCATCAATCAACTCATCGGTAATTAAGTTAAAATGTACTCCGGAACCCGGAAAGTGGGTATACCAAACTAAGTACATACGTGCAACATATTAAGTAGATGGTTTTAAATGAAACTAACTGTTTTTAAACGACTCCACAATATAT
>CAJUYH010000895.1:21247-55724 GCA_910591685.1 Galerucella tenella | reverse complement strand
GTAACATCCCACAAGCACGTCTTACTTTGCACCAGAACAATAAATTTATCGGTATCGAAGACGTCCATTTTCAAAACTCGACTGGTTAGGTTTGTGGCTGCGCGGTTAATGTGAACAGTCAGGCAAGTAACAACATGTTGCATTTCGGACGGACAGCCGCGCGACCGGGGCAAGATGCGGTTGCAAAGGCGGTTGCTGCCGCTTGGCCGCTAGTGTGGCACCATTTCTCCCATAATAGATGAAATACAATCATCTGAATCATTCATTTTATGTTCAATTTGTTCATTGAAATTGATTTTTTTGCTTCTAAAAACTCTAATTATTAGAACACCAAAAGCATGATTCTAAGTAGCAAACCTAAATTTCGGGTGCCAAGTTATATCATCTTCAGTTTTTATATCAAATACTAGTTTGAACACAATTCATGTCGGTATAAAAGCTTGTATCCCCAGTTTAACTTGTCCCATACTACTATATAGGATTATATGTTTTTTGTATTTCGTTTGAATTCAAAAGGAAACAAGAAACAAATCCCAACATGTCAAGAGATCCGCTATGGGTTTATAACTATCCAAAGACAATGGCGTGCAAAACATATTGAGATTCCGCTACGGGTTTCTAACTATCCAAAAATAATGGCGTGCAAAATACATTCAGATTATTATTAATATTTTTGTTGATATCACTGGTCTACATCAAATTATCCTATTAAAAGTCTTTGTACACATCTACTTTGGCTTATGCATTCTTGTGGTCTCACCTGGTCGTAATGTCCCAGGATGATCTTTGATCATTTCATCCTTAAGATCTCTGGTCCGATTTTCTCGTTTTTACCTATTTCCTCCTATAAGTTAAAACTGATATTTAAAAGGGTACTTCAGCTTCTATCTGCTAGTTCATAAAGCTCATTAGTTCAATCTTTATTGCCACTTTTTTACGTTTGTTGTTTTATTTTCAACAAACTATTAATGCTTGTTGATTATAAATGATGCTCAAAATAGAATCTAAATTTATAGTAAATATTTTCACATCAACTTCAATATACATCAAAATACAATAAATTCCAATAAAAGAAGCGCCTATATAGTAATAATTATAAAACTGCATTTTTCCAGTGTATGTACTTCACTGATTGTTGAAAAGGGTCTAATGCTCGTTAGACAAAAGAAAATATCCGTTGAACTATTTTTCTTTATATCGCATGGCGACGTTTAACAACGTTACGATTTTGTGCGAAAATCTTTGGAAAAGAAAAAACGAAAGTCAGTATGAAAAGATGATGGTGTTTGAAGTTTTGCCAGTAAAGAGCCTTCAATATAAATCACTACAAACAAAATGGAACGCTTTATCATGGTTATATTTTTTCTTCGTAGTCTTTTGTTCGCCCTTTTAAAGAAGTTTTAGAACAAGTACATGTCAAACTGAAGACGTTAAGCATCCAGGCAAATAATAAACGAATTGAAGTATACAAAAATATCACAAATAATAATATTTTATACAGGAATCAAACTGGTTCGTAATAGTGATTAAACCTGTCAATAACTGGTTAATGATGATCACTAACAGACTTTCATTACGCGATTGTTTTAGTAAAGATGACGTTCCAAACAGTTTTTATCTTCGTCATTCACTGAATATAAATAGTATATAGTAGATTCCGTTTCACATAAGAAGAGCCCACTAGAGTGTAGAAGCTACAGTCGTATGCGCGAAGAAGCTGCACATTCCAATATCGGTCAAAGCGTTAGGTCTTAGCCAGATATTGTTATGTGCAGCTTCTTTGCGCATACGACTGCAACTTCTAGACTCTAGTGGGCTATTCTTATGTGAAACGGAGTCTTAAACAATCTAGCATGGAGACTAGATATAAGAAGTACAAACTTGTATAGGAGAAATGTCGAAAAAGTGGCAGCGGTAAGCAGCAAATATCAAATGGCGCGAGAGGAGCAAAAGGGTCAAATGACGCCGACCAAGTAGACCTAACAAAATCTCCGTTCTTAAAAGATAGGACAACACACTCTCCGCAAATTGTTTTGTTCCTTTTCTGCATTCCACTCATAGCACAACGAGCACATATTCTCTTTGAGTTCCAAATAGTGCTATCTATAGCCAGTTAGGTATAGGAAATGCTGAAATCAGCCAGTTGGAATATATATCACCATCACTATCTTGAATTTGTCTTTCTTGGAACAAAAGTTGGAATTATTTAACAAGAATCCCACCTTCAGATGCTCTTATTATCGCTTTTCAAAATTTCAAATATCACAGAACTATAAAAATTTTCATTTCACTTGAAATCAAATAACTCTAAACATAACTCTAAAGCGGCTCAAAGAATCCTCCAATCCCCATTCTAGCATAAGTAAGTGATTAATACCCCATGATTTCCTCGTTATATAGACCACACATACACTGACTGAGCTACAGAGTAGCTCCAACTAAACTAACGCGCCAAACGGGCATCAGCCTACAAATATCCACGATATATGACGATTAGAGCCGTAAGCCTTAATTAAACGTCTAAATCGTTAGAGTAGTACAATAAAATATTTCTCTTTATTCCACATTTTACTAAGGATATGATCTACTCTTATTGGACATTACAAAATTTGACAACAAATGTTTTGAAATCATAAGCCTCAAAATAATAATCATTGTTTAGTTATCAAATTTTTACGTAGTGTCCAAAACGGACCAGCATTTTATAAAAACATTATTCTTGATGACGGTAGCTGGAACGCTACCGAAACGTTCAATTGAAAACATAAAAAAGATTGTGGTTTGGTTTCTCAAAAAATTAGCGAAAAGAATAATAATAGGTGCATCATAAAAAAAGTCGTTGATTTGTTTTGTTCTAACCATAACTCCATACAATTTCCAATTTTCAGCCAATTTGGAAGTTTCCGTTAAGAAAAAAACATTTTTGTTTGTAATTTAAAAACTCTCGATAATCCCATGATGCTACAGCACACGAATGATTGATAATTCCAAATGGATTAGCTATTTTGAATGGTATTGCGTATTATGTTAATACATTATGAATGGCGGTGGAGCGCATATAATACATCATAATTTTACGTTCAAACAGAACAAGCCATAAATAGTCCCAAGTACCTTGATGGATTAAAATCGTTAAATATTCAATCAATACTCCCAAACTCCACCGTTGAAAATTTTTAGTCACAAATACCTCATACAAATTGCGAAAATTCTATTCGTCACATATGATTTACAGCAGTACGAAAATATTAGAAAAACTACTTGATAGAGAGAGAAGAATAATTGAGCGCAGTCAGCTAAGGGTGTGTGTTCAGTTCCAGCTACCAATCTGATATGAAAGCAGCGTTGCCAGTTTGGAATGTGTGGTACTTTCTAAGAAATAAATAACTTATTTTGCCAGGCTGGTTGTTTTATCTCATTGATAAATACACATAGATTCAAAAGTTTTGCATCACCTTCTTCGGATGCGAAGGAATTTTTTTGCCCCAACAATTTTTTGTTGGCTTGTTTATCAATGTTTACCATTTCAATATGTTCCATATTTTTTGCAATATACAGATGTTTACAGTTTTTTTTGTAAGATAACATTTTTAGTGCGATCATTTTAACATCCAAGGCATTTGATTTTTACGATTTTAAGTGCAAACATGAATCGTCAAGCCATAAGTGAGATTGACCGTGCAAGAATAGTGGCTTTAGTTGAAGAAGGTCATTCTCAAAGGTTCGTAGCAAACAGAAATGGCGTTTGGCAAAGTGATGTGTCTCGTGTATGGAACCGGTATCTCCAGACCAATTCTCTTCGTGATAGACCTAGAAGCGGTAGAAGGCGTGTTACTAATCAGCGGCAGAACCGCTATATCCACTTAACTATCCTAAGAAACACGACCATGGCAATACCAGCACTCCAAAGAGATATGAGACATGCGTTGGCAATTCCCTCGTTTTTATGTACGATAATGCCCGACCTCATCGGATCAGAGCTGTAAATGAGTATCTTGAAACTGAAGGGATCAATCTTTTGAACTGGCCTGCCCTATCTCCTGACATGAATCCCGTAGAACATGCTTGGGACATGCTTGCCAGGGCAGTGGCAGCTTGCAGAAATCCACCCAGGAGTGTAAAAGAGCTTGTTCATGCGGCCCAATAAGAATGGCGAAATATTCCTCAACAGAATATCAATAATTTGGTAAACAGCATGGGCAGGCGACTTCAAGCTTGCATAAATTCTAGAGGTGGAAATACTCTTTATTAAAAGTTCTCATGCAGGTTCTCACTTAACCTTTTCTTTAAAAAGAATCAATTTGTATTTAATTTATTTAATTTCTAAGACTACTTTTTATGTTAAAAGCAAGTTTATTATTGGATAATAAATTTTTTTGACAAAGATACACGTTTTTTTTATTGAAACTAATTATTTGATTAATCTCTGATCCATTTATAATGAACACATTCATATTTCGGAGATTTAGGGTGATGCAAAACTTTTGAATCTATGTGTATATCAACTGATGACCAAAGTTTAAATGCAACTCACGAAATATTTTGTCCTAAATTCTATCATTGATCTAGTTCTCTTGAGTCATATAATATGTTATGTTGATCTTTACTACTTTAGTCTATTTTTAAGAATACTCCATACTACATTGTTAACTCTGGTACATATAATCATAAGATTTGATAATCGTTTAATAACGTTGCAAACTACTCGAAATATCTACTGTATTACGACCAACTTATCGTTGAATTCACCACCCTAATTCATCCACTCGGCTGAATTTATCTTCAAAACTTCAGGAAAACTAGGACACGACCGTTATATCCTCACCAATCTACAGTCGCATCTATTTTCTTATTTACAAATGGCATTTTCCCCGTAACTGTAACTTTTCGAAAGATATCGAAACGAATTAAAGTCCTTTAAACTTTTTCAAAAGTGGGAAATTGCTGAAAAATATGGACATGTTATTTCTTGCTTGTCCACAACGCGTCGCAAAAGCTCTCAAACTTTTTAAATATTTAATACTGCAGATGTAATTTGGATTTTCTCTCGAAAAGTTTACCCAAGACGCTTAAGGCGTTGTTGATTGTAACAGTATTTCATATACGGGGCTGGAATAGACTATGGAACCAATGAAACATCTGTAAATCGTAAAAAAAACAATATCAATAAGTTCAACCCCCAGTTTAACCAATACAACATATTTTTTTTCACCGGCCAAAACAAAATGCATATTTTTTCTAGGAAGGGCTCTTGGTAAAAAACTAAGATTGAAGCGACAGAGTAGATTGTGGGTGGCTAGTGGAAGTTGTCTTTTCGTCTGCTTAGAATCCTATTTCTCTCAATTAAGGAAGAAAAGCTTTTGATAGGCTTTTTGCTGCCATATATTCCTGAGCAGCAATCAGTGTATCATTTAACGTTTTGTGTTGTTGTAGCCACATATTGCAATCCATAAGCAAATTCCTGTGTGTCGATTCGCTTTAGAAAATTTGAGGATAAGCAAGATGCAACAATCTTCTTATATCGACTTCAATTTCCTGTAGGCTTTCATTCAAATTTTGATAGCAGATTTTCAGCTAACTCTGGAATACTTGCTTCAAGTGCTGTTGGTTATACCTTGTCTCTAAAGCCTGTACGAGCGAAGCATAATTGGGCGTATCTTGTGAAAGCGACACTATTAATGATGTCTCCATCTGTGTCTTAGTCCTACATCATTAGCTCTAGCCGCAGCTTCGAATGGGAGTCGATATGATTCCCATGCCGTTTGGCCATCAAATGTTGGTGGTCTCAGGGTCTTGCTTGAGTGGCATTGAGAAACTGTACTTTGAATGGAACCAGGTTCGGTGATAGACGAAAACAAGGTCGTGCCTTCAATTTCAATATAAGTTACCTAAGCCTGGGTACGAATTCTTCTTTCTCAATTAACTATATCGTTTCTCATTTTTTTTTTTTTTTTTTTTTTAAGCTAGTCGCATCAACCATGTGGGTTATTAGCGACTCGGTACGTTTTACAGTTTGTGGATTAGTTGTATTTCGGTGAGGTACTTAACTAAAGAGTTTACTTTACAGTCATTTCCTAATAAAATTTTAAGGTTCTGAGGAAGATTATTATTTTGTCTTTGCAGTTTGTACTTAGGGCAGTCAATTAGAAAATGTTTTACTGTTATTTCACATCTGCACAGATCACATTTGAGTGGTTCCGTTTTCTCGAACAGGTACTGATGGGTTAATCTGGTGTGACCTATTCTTAGTCTTGTTAGTAAAACTTGGTGAGGGCGTCTTGCAGGTATCATTTTCCACGGTTTCACTTCGGTTTTAATTTCACGCAACTTCACTTTAGATTCTCGCCACTGACTCTGCCACGCACTAAGCACTTTTTCCTTCACATGGATTTTTATGTCATTTATCGTCACTTCTTGCACTGTTTTTGCACTATCACTTTCAATGGCCTCTTTTGCTTGCTGGTCTGCTTCTTCGTTTCCCAGGATTCCGATGTGGGATGGGATCCACATAAATTGTACGTCTTTGTCAGTTGCATGTAGCTCATCTAGTGTTGCTTTTATGGATAGAGAAATAGGATGAGTATCATACATTTTTTTGATAGACTCAAGTGAACTGAGGGAATCGGTTATTATAAGAAATTTGGAGAAGTTTAAACTTTTGGCATGTGTTACAGCTTGTAATAGTGCGTACATTTCTCCTGTGTATACAGTGCTGAGGGGTGAAAGTTTAAAAGTTAATTTTGTGTCAGGAGTAATAACTGCAGCTCCTACTCCATTTGAAGTTTTTGAGGCATCAGTATACATTTGGTAGTATTCTTGATACAGATTTATTTGTGTGTAAAAAGCTAGTTTTATGATGACAGAGGGCGTTTCATTTTTTTTATGAATGATCAGGGATTTATCTATACGAGGATGATTGAGTAGCCATGGTGGTGATATGACACTATTTCTGAATGTTGGAGGATTTTCAATGTGGAAGTCAGAGGAGTATTTCCGTACTCTCTCATAGAAAGGTGGGTCTGATCTTTTTTGTTTCTGAAATAGGTTGGGATATTTACTAGTATGTACATTTTCATAGACTGGATGTTCAACTTTTCCTAGGATAGAAGTAGAATAAGCAAGAGTTTGCTTCTGTCTTCTGAGTGATAGTGAAGGTTCACTTAATTCAGCATGCAAGCTTTCAATTGGCGAGGTTCGGAACGCACCTGATATAATTCTCAGAGCGTTGTTGTGAATGGTGTCCAGGTTTTTTAATATGTGATTTTTGGTAGAGGCATACACAATGGATCCATAATCTATTTTCGTTCTTATAAGGTTTTTGTATAAAAGGTGTAATGTCTTTTGGTCTGAGCCCCAGCTTCTGTTTGAAAGCACTTTAAGAATATTTATACCATTTTGACAGGATAGTACTAGAGTTTTTATGTGTTCATTCCAGTTTAATTTAGTATCAAAAATCATGCCTAAGAATTTTGCATGATTGACAAATTGTAGTTGTTGGTCGTGGAGACTGAGATGAGGGGTTTGGTAGACAGAAGTTTTAGAAAAAAGTAGGCATTTTGTTTTTGAGGGAGAAAAGCGAAAGCCTGACTCTTTTGACCAGAGTTCAAAATTTATGAGTTGATTTTGCATTAGTTCCTGCATAGTTTGGATGTTTCGTCCCTTAGTATATATAACTAAGTCGTCTGCGAAAGCTCTAATTTTTATTGGTTTGACTATATTTTTGGAGATGCCATTGATTGCTACTAAGAATAGGGTAGGGCTAATTACTGATCCTTGAGGAGTGCCGTTCTGCTGTGTTTCTTCGTTTGATGTTATACCATTTACCCTAACTCTAAACGTTCTTCTGTGGAGGAAGTTTTTTATAAATGCTAGCATGTTGCCGTCTATTTCCCATTGTTTTAATGTGTTTAGTATATTGTATCTGCAAGCAGTATCGAAGGCTTTATTTATGTCGAAAAATATAGCTAGACATTTCTGTTTATTCGCGAAGGCTTCATGTATATCACTTTCAAGGTCAATTAAGTTGTCTATGGTGTTTCTCTGTTTTCTAAAGCCGCTTTGTTCAGGAATTATTAATTTCCGTTGTTCTAGTTCCCATAATAGTCGGTTGTTGACCACTTTTTCCATAAGTTTACACAAAGTGCATGTTAGTGCAATGGGTCTGTATGATTCTGCGAGTATTTTCTTTTTTCCTGGTTTTAAAATTGGTATTAAAGTTGCTTGGGTCCACTGTTCTGGAAATACTTGTGTCTGCCAAATTTTGTTGAGTATTTCAAGCAATATTTTCTTACCTGAGTCTGCCAGGTGCTGCAGAAAGGACATTTGTATGTTATCGGGGCCTGGGCATGAATCTTTAAAACTGTTCAAAGCTTCATCTACTTCAGCTAGAGAAAGTGGTTCGTTGGTAACTGATTGTTTGGTTTGGTCTATTGAAATTTCTTCTTTAGCTATTCTATTTCTCAAGAATTCTGCGTCATAATTTGCATTACTAGAGTATTTTTTGTACGTTTTCGCCATTATAGCCGCTATTTCGTCTGGATTAGAAGTAATTGTACCATTTTGTTCAATAGTGTTAATTTTCTGATATGTTCTGGCACCCGATATCGATCTGATTTTTTTCCAAACTGTAGAAATGTTTTCCGAACTGTTTATACTTTGTACATAGTTTACCCAGGAAGACTTCCGATTTTTTTTGAAGATGAATCTTGTTTTTGCCCTAAGCTCTTTAAATCGGGCTAAATTTTCATCAGTTCTGTACCTTTTGTATCGATTAAAGGCATTTTTGCTTGCTTTTAGAGCTTCGTGACATTCTTTATTCCACCACGGGACTGGTGTGTGATGTTTAGTGTTGCTTGTTAATCCTACTGCCTTTTCTGCAGCTGAGAGTATAAGGTTGTTGAATTTAGATATGGAAAGATCAATGTTTTCCTCGTGGCTAAAATTGGTTAGTGTTGTTTCTGTGATAGTTGTGTATTGTTCCCAATTGGCTTCATGAAGTTTCCATTTCTGTACTGGTTTTGTTTCGGAGCGAGTATGTCTGTTGTCTAATATACATATTGGAAAGTGATCACTATCGTATAAGTAAGGTGCGACTTCCCATGTTAAGTGGGGCAGGAGAGAGGGATTGGAGAGCGTGAGGTCGATGGCGGACATTGTACCATTTTGTGAGTTGAATCTGGTTTTCGTCCCGTCATTAAGGAGAGTAAGATTTAAGTCCCTTATAGCTTCTTCTATCACGTTTCCTCTTGTATCCTTTGTTTCGGATCCCCATATGAAGTTATGTCCGTTGAAGTCTCCGGTAATCAACCGAGGATTTGGTATTTGGGATATCAGATCTATCAGGTCTTCTTTTTGTAAAGTAGTATCGGATGGAATGTATATATTGCAAATGTTAATTTTTGTGGGAAGATCTACGGCAACTGCAACGGCTTCGAGATTTGTATGGATAGGAATTTCATTTGCTTGAAAATTTGTGCCTACATATATTGCTACTCCTCCCCAACTTTTTGCCCCAATTCGATTTTTGTAAAAACCTGTAAATTTTTTTAGTTTGTGCATGTTGTTATTTTTGAAGTGTGTTTCTTGTAGGCATAGAACGCTTGGATCGTATTTGCTTATGAGAGTTTTTAACATTTCTAAGTGAAGGTAGTATCCGTTAAGATTCCATTGTAATATAGTCATTTTTGAAATTAACAGTTGTCTGAGGAGTCACTTATTGGCTCCTGCTCTATAGCGCCTTCTGCAGTATATCTTTCTAGACGTTTTCTGATTTTAGTAAGTTGAGTTTTCAATGACTTTCCTTGGAGCTTTGGGTAAATCATTTTTATGTTTTCAGCTAAGCCTTCATAGTCCGTCGTGTAGTTACTAATTAGGTTGATAGGATCTGGATTTCCTTTTATATTTGATAATAAGTCTGCTAACTGTTCAAAATTCACAACAAACTTTTCCTGATTGTCTTTAATGATTTTTTTGATAGGTTGTAGTTGTTCCAATGTATTTTTTCCAGTAGTGTCAGTTTTATGTTTCTTTGGTGGCTCAGGCGTTTTGAAAGGTAGTATATTGGGTTCAGTTTCTATGATCGGGCTTGAAGTTTGAGATAGTGTTCTTTTATTGCTATTTTGTGAACTCTCCATAGGGGTTTCAATACTATTTTTCATTGAAGTTGAAATAATTTCCGATAACGTAGTGACCGATTCAGTAATGTTGGTGTATGCAGTGGAAGTTTGCGAGGCAGAGTTTTCTTGTTCGTTTATTTGTGCTTGGGTTGAATTTTCGCTTGCTTTGCTTTGAGTTGTGTGAGTTTTTTCATGGGAAGGGGTAGTGTTTGTTTCAGGTAAGTTTTGAGAATGGCGACTATGCTCAGCTCGAGGAAGGCTTTCTGTAGTAGGGCATTTTGAAGCTAAATGACCAGTTTGCTTACATTTGTAGCAGACCTGACCATCCAATGTGAGGAATATGCGGTAAGACGTGTCGTGCTCTTCAACAAGTATGCTATCTGGTATTTCGAGGTTGTTGAGAGGAGATATAAAAACTTGGCGTCGAAAACTAAGTATGTGACTATATTCTGGTTTAGTGGTTCCGATTCTTAAGGATAAGATAGGAGATATGATGGTTACGCCTAAGTTTTTCAAAGCTGTAGATATTAATTGATTAGAGATTGATGGACAAACATTTGAAAGAACAAGTCTTTCAGTAGGGGTAATTAACCTGCGTGCTGAAATTTGAGTGCCATCGATGGCGAATTCACCTCTGCAACTGTTGAAGAAAGAGTCTACAATTTGTTTTGATGAAAAATAAACACATATTCTGTTGTTGGACATTCGGGAGGCGTAGATGATGTTTTTTGGGTTGACAATGTCTCCAATTTGATATAAGTAGTCTTCTAACTTGGGTCCATTTAGCGAATTGAATATAATGGCTTGCTCCTTTGAAGGGGGCAAAGGTTCGGTATTTTTTGTTAGAGCAGTAGAGTATGACATTTGGTTGGGAGATGAAGAAATATTTCCACTTTGTGACGTGCTAGGTAATTCCATTGTAGTAGATCATTTATTATCCAGAGTGCGGCCCTGTCTTTTTATCGACAGGACAAAAAGAAGTCTCCTAATCTCTGGTTTTTAATTGATATTGAAATCAAAGGTGTAGAGTTTTAACTGTATTTTGTAGTTATAATCTTTTTTTGATAATAGATTTGTGACTTACGTGTAGTATTGTAATTCACTAGCGGTTTCACAAGTTTCAAGATTTTTCACTAACGGTAACTATAACTTTTTTGCTAATTTTACGGAGCTGATCGAACACAGGTGTTTGCCGTGCTTGCCAGATCCGGACCCCCGTTTCTCATTTGCTTTTTTGAATCAGATCATAATTTTTGTTGTTGTTTTTTCAAATTAGATATTAAATTTTCTTATTGTTGTTCTAAATGGTGTATTCTATTATTAAACTCATTAAACCTCTATCTTTAATGTTTCCCGAATTTGTGTTAGGCCATTCATAATTTTTACATCTTCTTGTCTGCGCCCTTCCCTTCTTCTTCCTCCTTTTTGCGTCCTCTCTTCTCTACTTTTCCCTCCTTTTTACGTCTACCCTTTTCTTCTTCTTTCGCTTTTCTTTGACTTTCCTCCTCTTCTTCTTCCACCTTTCTGATTCTTTCCTTATCCTTTTCACGTATTTCCTTCCCTTCTTCCTCCTTTCATTTTCAAAAACTATGCTCAATTACTCTTTCCGCAACTGAACGGAAAGGGACTTCGTCTTAGCAGGATATGGCTGGTTCTAGGGAATTTTGTTCGTTGATCCCTTCCCTCCCGACACGCTTTGTGCTTGTTGATGGGAGAGCGAGAATCGCCGTTAGAAATGGTGAGATAAAAATACGGGAGGCATTTAAAATCCATCTAACGAAGTACCAAACTTCAATGAATGATAAAGCAGTACGCGCACAGTCTTTTTGCATCGAGCTTCGCATCTATTGTTTAAGTGCATAGATAAGTTTGTTGACTGATAATAGCTAACTTATTTTTTCTACACCCACATGTATATTATCCATTTTTTGCACAGTTTACAGAATGGAAATGTAGGACATATCGGTTAACTAAACGGATATGATTTCATATACATCCTAGAACGTATATGAAATCCACCAATCAGCATTCGCGTTTAGTACCCGACACTCATCTTTTTTCAATTTAAAAGAAACATCAAAATAACTTGTCAAAAAAAAACTCTCCTAGAAACACTGGATCAAGAATATTCATTTACAAAAATAAACTCAAATAAAATAATCCGTACAAATTAACAACAAATACTAAAAACCGAATAAAATGCGTATTTGAGAGGACTCCTGATGGACGTCAGATTTTATAGGATTATGTAATACATCTGACGTTATAGATAAACAACTAGCATATTGCTCGGTGGTCGAGTGGTAAACATACCAGAATCTCACACGATAGACCAGGGTTCAATCCCCCTCGAAGATGTTTTATTTAATTATTAATTTTATTTTTAAATAATTATTCTGCTATTTATTGACAACGACATTAGGTAGACGCTTGAAATATTTAGCAAAATATTCATTATCGGGAGTCCGACTGGCAACAACTACTTATAACAGCATCGCATGTTTAAAAAAAGGAAACCGTAGCATTATACAAATTTTACAGTTAAGAACTGTATGTTTACCACAAAAAATTAGTGAAAACATAAAATTGCTTTGGTAAAACTATGAATAAAATTGTTGAGAATCTTTAATTTGAAGTTATATTATAGCTTAATAAAATGTCTTTTTTTAGATTTTTTCTTAAGTGGGTCGTAGAATAAATATACTATTCGGTTCGTGTGGATTGTCCATATCGCACTCGAACTCAAACTTCGTCCTCGAGCGATATGGCCATCATATCCACACTAGTTGCACAAACTACTATGGTAAACCTTGCTTCTCATCCCCTTCTAAATGAAGAAGTGAACAATTTTGACATTAACTGCAAAAGTAATTTATTTCATCATAAACAATAACTAATTATACGAAAATAGCATCACTATTCACTGATTGGTTGTGAAAAATTGAAAAGAAGGCTCACGTATGCATTAAACTGCGCTCACAAAATACCTCACCACTATTCAAAATTGGTAATTTATTAGGGATTATAAATCAAACGGGAACAACATAATGGAAATTCAAAATTATTCTATATTCAACCACCATATGGGACATTTTATAATTCTGTGCAATACGCATCCAAATCGTTTAATTAGCCTGGTATATTTTTCTTGTTTAATCATCATCTAGATTTCTAATAGTAATATTTGTCATTCATAGATAATTGGAGAAATAATCTGATTATGTTAAAATATGATATAATCAATTCGTTATATTTATTAATAACTAATCATTCAACTGATCAAACACTATTTGCCCATTTTTGATATTTAATATTATATTTAATGTTTTGATAATGAAGATATTAACGAAAATGTAATAGTATTAACAATAATAAAAATAACAGAAAGTTGGATTTCATATAGTTTGCGATAAAAAGGTCGGGAGAAACCCTAAGCTTCATATTAGGTACGCTAAGTATGTACCTATGTATATTGGGGTGACATTTACTGAGACCTAAAAGATTTATTGTGCCCCCTTTTAGTGTCTGAGGAAAGTCTTAGAGCACCTTCAGTCCCATTTCTTGGAAGAATTTCAGTATATCTACAGGCTTTAACTGTAACTGTCCCGCTTCTATCCAGTAATCTCCTTGGTGTTCTGCCCTAGGGTTCTGAATTGCTGTGCAATTCACAAGCATGTGGATGGAAGTTTCTTCTTTCATGCTACAGGATCTTTATTCATCTCCCTCCACTATTTTGAGCTTGTTCAGGTGCCCATTCAGGCGACAATGTCCTGTTAGGATTTCTCTCAACACCTTAGCTGCCCATGCCATGTAACCTATTTGGCGCAAAGGCCAACTTCTGTGTTACAGTGTAGTTGTTTATATCGTGCAAATATACCAACCTCGTTTAACTTAGAAATGTAATTCATTATCGGTCCAGAAGAGTAGTTGCTGCTCCTCATCGCACTCATCTCTATTGATAACACGCTTCACTAAAATGACAGTTTCTTACAGGAAACTGTAATCAAGTAAATATCACGTATCTTTCTGTTTCACTATTTTTAACTAGCTGTCCAGTCATAGACTAAACAATTTTTATCTCTTCTCAGATATTTTAGTTGTCCATTAAATACGAGTCATCGAACATGGATAACAGCACTGTCTACTATATTACATGTGATTGTCATTTAGTAATTGGTACAAGTACATGAGATTATGTTGCACAAGGTATCGTCGATACGGGATGTTGTAAGTACATAAAGTACTGATATCGGAGATGGCTTGTTTTGGGATAGTGGAATGTATGTATGAATGTATAGCGTTTCTCTAGTATTCACTGAATTAATGTACAGGAAATTGGAGACAACTAAACAAGCTTGTTAATAAACGGAGCACACAAAGGATCAATTGAAAATCTGTTATATAGAGTGAAGAGGAGTAGTAGACGTTGTGTTACCAAAAGCGAGTTCTTTGGTTTCCACTCGCTTGCAATTGTACAATGCTGCTTTAAAATGATTATTGAAACAAATATCATGTAACTGATTGAATATTATTTGAGTTTTATTTTTGTTAGGTTAGGTACACTGAACTAATGTAATTAGCAGCTAAATTTTTTACATGGTAGACATGCAATTGTTCTACGTTCACTCGTCATAAAACACTTCCAAAACAATAAAATTCATAAAGTTTACTCTAAATTTTTTTCATTTTCCACGCGTCCCGGACTCTATACCGATTTTCAAAGGTTTTACGGAATTCTGCTTTTAATTTATTTTGATTGATAAATAGTGAACAATTTTTGTAGCTTTATAGCGCGGCTTCATAATTTTTTATGTAAGTCGGTATAATAAGTTTCTAATGCCGCATTTCGTTCCATTTAAGATGTAGATGTTTAAATAAACAATGCTTCCGATAATTTTCAGCCCCCAAACAAACAATTTTCAGTTTTATTCAAAAAGCCTTATCTACAAAACACATTTTTTCGACTACTAGCTGTGAAGTTGACAATCTCTGTATCTGTAGATTAGGGAGGGTGAGTGTAGGTTCACAGCACTCAGGCCACATGTGACCCATTGTCCTCCAAGGTCATCGTCCATCCTGTCCTTCCCAGGAAGGTGGACAGGTCACTAGGAGACATCTCCTTTATATCAGCAAGTGTAGGCCAAGACTCACCGAACACACACTCTCTTATTGACGATAACTCCGGACACTTGCATGAGATATGCCTGACAGTTTCATCTTCCTGTTCACACATCCTGCATAGGGGTGTGTCTACTAACCCCATAGTATGGAGGTGTTTCCTCAGTTGACAGTGGCCAGTCACAAATCCTACTGTTAAAAGTAGGTTTTTCCTGGTCATCGCCAAGTATTTCTTCGGCGCCAGATTCCCAGGGTCGCCCAGGGTGACCATCCCATCTCTTAAGGGATTCAGCTTGGGTGTAACGTTTGGCTAGTTCGCAATTGTCGAAGTCGTTAGGCCGTAGTTGTCACTGGGTCCTAAAATTTTTAGACCAGCCGCTTCCTGGCTAAAGAATAAAAAAAATTACCCACCTCAGGATAATATTGTCATCTGCCGAGGCGTTAGCTAAATCTTGGTGGCACTCTAGTACTAGCCCCGGTATAACACGTTGTCTGTTCAAGGTTGACAATAATGCCTCTTCTTGCCAACTGGGAAGATGAATTTCTCTATAAGTGGTCAATAATTTTTTCTATCATCAACCTAGGTCAATAATGGACAAATATTTTGAGAATTCAGGGAAAGTAGTTCAACAAAAACTTGTGCAACATAATTTTGTATACCCAGGAGATTGTCTTTAACATATTTGCTTCCTGAAATTACCTATCAAGATAAAATTATTTGAATGAAAATGCCATTAGTTTAAAATTCGCGCTCAACCATAAATGACTGATGACATAACAAGTACGTTCATAATATATCGAAATCTGACAATGTACTTTTCAGTCAGACGACGGGGTAAACGCTTCTCGTGGTTCAATTTTTGTCTTGAATTTGGATAGTAGTGGAAAAAATTGTATATACACCATGGTGGTGAAGACATTCATAAACCTCGTACCTTATTCCGCACGAGGCAAAACCCCCCGCGAAATAATTTTGGTGCTCGGTCAATAATAATGGTCTTACCACCTTGGTGTATATACTATTTTTCCATGCTCTCAATTGTATATTATTCTAAATGCTCGAGAAGCCCGGGCATGGGGTGCAAAATATTATCAGGATTAGGCGACGTCCGACGTCTAACATAGATCAAAAACCGAAATATCGAGGTTTTCAAGCGCCTGTCTAGGTTAATCTGCCACGGTATATTTTTACACTAATGTGGGGTCACTGAATACTAGAACGCGAACGTGGAAAAATCCTAGTTTACAAAAAATTCACCTCAACTGAATTGTTATTCATTGTCTCTTGTCTATCGAGAATTGATAATTTTTTGTAGATTAGAACCCTCAAAAAATCAGTCTATTAGCCGTTGGTTATCCGTCTTTTGTTAAAACCTGACTAAAATGAACAAAACATTTTAAGTAGTAATAACGATTTCAGCTTCCATGTCAAAGCTGGAAACAAACTCATTTATATCCTTTTTATGCCAAGTCTTTCCATTATGATGAATGGCTCGACATTTTCATTGTACTGTATTACACCAAATCTGTTTTATAACCACCATTACGTTTGTGTTAGAAGCTCAACACCATGAAAATCATATAAAACCATGACGGAAGACTATTTCCCCTAAAACAATATCAATCAGTTGCTTTTAAAGAGAAAATTGAATAAGCACCCTTTTGAAAATGTACCCAATACGGTGTTGATTACATGGGGTTTGTTATTAAATTATTTCGTTAAAACTCTCATGTGAAACGTTAAATATCTTTAGTTGAAACAATGACTGTTAAATACAAGGGGCGAACGAAAAATTTCCCAAAAAGGGAAATGAAGTCGTATTTGAATTATTAATGAATGATTTCTTAACAATCTACTCGATTCGGTGGGTAAGTAGTAGGCGTAGGAACCGGGATTGTAGGGCTAACACATAGGATAGCTATTCCAATGAGCCTAACTAAGGACAGCACAACTTTTAAACCGGAACTGACGGAAACTCACTACTGCGTTAAAGAGATTAAAAAGCAGAAAAAAACACACTGAAAGCACTAGATTCTATATAGGTCAACCCTAGGGTGGTATGGAATTGCATAGATGCCTTAAACACGATTGGAGACCATTCCAAGGTCATGATAGCATGGGTACCAGAGCACGAGGTTCATAAGGTCAACGAACTGACAAAAGAAACAGAAACAGCGAGGTCGTAGAAAATAAACTGGCTGGCACAGAAATCTCTAGAGTAGTGGGTAATCTCACCAGTCGGACTAATTTGAAGAGGTAAATAAACTGTCAAAGCAGTAGTTGGTATATTATAAGGGTAATGGGGTTTACAGATGAAATCATGTGCATATTCTATCACCTAGAGACCTATCACCTAGACACCTGTTATAAATGCGGAGACAAGCACGATAGGAAGGACTGCAACTCAAATACAACTAATTGTACAAATTGCGAAAAATTACGCATATCTCCGAGGGGACACCCGCGAGGTACTATGATTGCCCGATCTACAAAAGGAAATTGGAGGAGGCAAGGCAACAAATCACCTACCAATAAACACAAAACCTAGAGAAGGAAACTGTAGAGCACATTGGTGTTAGTTTACTGGCGGAAGAAAAGGCTAGACAAGGCTTAGCAATGCCATTTATTGGCCGGAACCCTTTTGCGACATCGTAGACAATAAATATGACCATATGAACTATGTGTCACAGAAATCTCTAGAGTAGTAGGTAATCTCACCAGGCAGACTAATTGGCAAATGTAGATAAACTGTCAAGGCAGTGGTAGGAATGTTATAAGGGTAATGGGGTTTATAGATGAAATGTGCAGATTCTATCACCTAGAGAAGGAAACTGTAGAGCACAACCTGACATTGGTGTTAGTTTTTAAAATTTTCAATATTTTATGACAATTGTAGACTGCAAAGCACAGAAAAATGTAAAGAATTCAAATAAATAACGTGAGTATCGGATAGCGTTATCTTTTTTAATTCTTCTTAAATTAAACTGTACCCTAATTGTATTATTAGGATTCCATTTATTTTTATTTTTTTGGTTATATTTTAAACAATCTCCGAAATCTTTTAATCACAGTCTCCGTGGATAGAATCATAAAAAGTGTAGGTAACATCCCAGCTAATACCACTTAACAACAAAGCTGCTCCACGTCTGAAATATATGGTGTGCAGCCGTCCGTAGAACGTTCTGTGGATGCCGCAATAAACTTTACATTCAAGCAAAATCTTCTATTTGTACTCTCAGATTGAGTATTCTGTTTGTGGAAACGGATTTGAACAAAGAACGTTTAGAAACACTTGTCTTACACTATACGCAAGGATCACGAAATATATTTTTTTTCATTTTACCAATAGAAAATGTATTTTTCACATGCATACAATGCGCTTGTGAATATCTTTTTTTCTTACTGTTTTGATAAATCGTCGAATACATGATATATACCTACAGGCTATATTTACGTGAAATGGAAGTTTATTCAAAGAATAACAAGAGCAGCCCAGAAAACAAATGTTCAATAAAGAAAAATGGGTGTTTAAGAAAGCGCCGATTAGCAAGTTTGGGTCTTGGGCAATAGCCTTCCATTTAAAATAATGTAGCCTTGTGTGTCAAGGGCTGCCGGTCTATATTTACTATAGATAAATGGTCATACACAGTACACAGTGTGATCGCTTTGACAAAGTTTTTGAATAAAATAAACATATTCGCATGGGTTATAAGTATTAACTTCAATTGTTGTACAGTGTTTATGTATATTGGATCTCTCACGATTTTTGGGAAAATTGGTATACTGGTTCATTATTTTACATACTAGGAACATTGTAATTTTGGTTAGTTACTAGATAGGTTGAATGAGATTGAAGTATTTTTTCCAGGGGATCGATGTAATGACACCAAAACATGTCTAAAATGTGGATTATTTGTTGAAGTTATACAACGAAAACAGTAAAATGTTATTATTTTTTGTTTATTTTTGAAAATATCGAAACATGGCAAAGGAAAATTTTATCTGGTTCATCCTTGGCTTATCAATTAATCTTATCAATTATTCAATCTTGTGTTTTTTTTTTGAAACTTTGGGGATTTTTTGTTCTTGTCTCATATCATCTTTGGCATTGCTGAAAAGTTTCGCATCTCGTATCTTTAAATGGGATGGAGAGAAAGTTATGAAATTTTAGGACGATAAATGGGACGTTATTCTGCAAATTTAAGAGCGCCTGTCAAATGTTTTTGACGTCAGCGTTTAAACTAGGCGAGAACAACATCGTTACCTTACCACAGATTATAAAGAGAATTATAATCTGTGACCTTACTGTGAATTCCTGGACACACTTGAATGGGACAAACAAATATGAGATAAACTAGCAAAGAGACAGCATAAAACATATTTTTGGCGCCCGAGAACCTTTTTTGGTGTATATGTTACCGTTAAAGTATATAATACAGTTATTCCATAGAATAACTGATTGTGTTCGTTAAAGTATGTTATTAATTTGACACTTTAACTAGTTAATCTATGAAATAACTAGGTATTCTATAAAATGAATACTCAATTAAAATGAAAAGGATGCAATTTATCTAATTTATGCAGCGTATTGATGGTATTTATGGAAACGTATCATAAAATCATCTGTTACAACAAAGATTACTAAAATGACACTTGGAATTACAATTATTTCTAAAACAAAAACATTTTTGTTGACACACTGGGTTTTACACGAACAACAAGGTCTCTCCCTATTGCTTGGAATAAATAAATTCAGGGTGGAAGATGAATGTATTTGTCGTGCGAGATATGTGATTTAGATTATTTTACTCTTTAACGGGCTGCATATCGTTATTCTATGAAATTCCTCTGAAGGAGCTGCTGATCACTGAGACTTGCCTCAGTATCTAAGTAGAAGAGAGGGAGCACAATGGATCTTTTTCAGGTCTTAGTCTCACCACTGTATAAAAACAAATATCGATTTGTTCATCACAACTAATGTATGCAAACAAAACGTGTGTTTGTGAAAAGCCATTTGATGACGCGCCTAATGCTATTAAATTAATTAAGGCAATTATTTTCGTTTGGCCACACTTTTGGGGTTGTTTTATACGGTTTATTTTTATAGGGTTGAAAAATATCAATACCCACCGATTGTCAGTCAATACCAAAGCGTAATTATAACGGACAGTTTTAAGTGACAACCTTGATGCAAATTGGAGTTTGTTTTAGTAATGGATAACGTATGTTGACTAATTTGTATGTTGGCGTCGCATAGAATTGAAAAAAAATTGGTGTTCAGAAAACTAGCCAATTTTTTTTTAAATTATATATCGCATCAACGGGAGTAATGAATAATTGAGTGTTCAAAAACCAGAATAAAATGAGCAGCATCGTTAGTTTCATTTTATTTGGAAAATCTGAATATTTACGAAAAATTGGCAATATTGTTTTCACTAGCAAAATATATATATTCATTTATACTCAGCCTTGCGAATTGAGAAATTTCTGGAGTGGTTTTCTTTTTAAGTTTGTAAATTTCTCCAAACTGTTATACGTAAATCACCCTCTATGTGTTTTCTCCTTTTTATCTTGCTCGGTTAACATCGTTTTGTCTAAGTGTTTAATTCGCCACAAATCCTCCTTACATCTTTGAAAAGTTGAGTGAATAACGTCTCCGCAACCGATTGTCTTCTATTTCTTTGCAAAGAAAACTGGCGCGGTCGCCAGAGGATTATTTTTACTTGATTTACTTTTTTACACCGAAACGTTTTATTTTATATCGTGGTTTTCAGTTCAAGCTTGTTCTTTGTTTTCTCGTTTCTCCAAAGATTACTCCATTCTTCACCAAACTAAATAAAAAAAAGCTTACGTTTATGAAAAATGAGAACAGGTGTACGTTGAAAAAGAAAATATTTGTATTATTGAAGAAAAATGTATGATTGTCTTCAAGCAGTTTTATTTTATTCCCTTAAGTTGTTACCGCTAAAAATTTGAAAAAAATATATTTGTCCAGAGCGCTTTTGTCAGCGTCTAAATGTCGGTGTGATCAAAACAATTTCCGCAACATAACGAGTAGCAGACACACTTCTATTCAAATCTTGTATCTTGTAGGTGGGAAGTTTCTTCTACGTTAATTAATCTCATTTCTGGCTTCAGTTGATAGACAGGACAAAATCGTGACCATAATCCTGCCTTTTTAACTCATGTAAATGTTTTTATTGCAATAAGGTTTATTCCGGCGATTAGGCTGCTTGTGCCGCCGGCCTAGCACATTTGGGTGAAGCAGGGAGCGAATTCAGAAGTATTATGGTATAATGTATGGTGTAGATGTTAATGTATCATTGCCTTGCAGTAATTGTGATGACCTTAAATAAATAGTGTTCGACCTTAAAACAGACTTGAAATTTGGAGTTATTGAAACATGAAACATTATATTAAGGAAGGTACATTGTTTTTAAAAATGTAGCCTTACTTTTTTCAAGTAGGTACACACGTTTTTATCTTCATTAGAAAATATTTATTATTATCATTTTATATTCATTTATCTACAACTGTCATGTAACGGGTACGATTTGACACTATTTTCAGTGTCATAATGACGTATATTACCGCACTAGTGTGTTTTTGAATACATTACCGCACTAGTGAGATAATAAGAATCTAGAGACATATTAATACCAGAATTAAATATTTAAAATAACACTGGAAGCTGCATTTTCAATTTCCGAAAGGAGATTGTCTTCGATTGAACTCATTTTTATAGATTGTTGTTCATTTCACTTCGAAAATTTGATGACATAACTAATTTATTTTATTTCCATAGCCTTGTTTGCAGTCAATATTATTAAAAATACGTTGAATTGAATTTTTTTTTCAATTTTATAATATAGGTACTGTTAATAATACTAATAAACGGTTGTAGATAAAATTTTGTACGTAACACGTGTGATAGGAATTATTAACGCACTTATGTGATTACACTACTCGGCCTACGTGCAAACTTCACATGCGTGCGTTAATAATGTCCATATCCCACTAATTACGTAAATAAATATCTATTGAAATCTTTTATTAAAAGTTAGGTTGTGTCCAGTCCAGTTGTGTCACAGATGACACAGATCACCTACAAAGTGTGACATATAAATATAAAACATGAAATAAAGTCGGGATAGTGCTGCAGTAATCGCGCACAAATAAGGACAAGCACTAACCTTAATAATGATTTCCTTATTTGAAACATCAAATGCGCATGCGTATATGTCACTATAAGGGCAGCACTATTACTGCTTGACCTTAGAAAAGTTCCAATAACTCTCTACTATTATATCGCCTGACAAATTTGAAAATTACTTTTCAAAGAGTAGACCGTTCACTAAGAATAAACATCTACTTCTCGGCTATATGCCCCTACAGACAATACATTACTTAAATATGACAATTGTTACAGGAAACTGTAATTAAGCGAACAATGTATGGTGTTTTTCTATGTTTTATATCTATTGATATCCAACCTTAGCTATTTTTGTTTAATTTTCGAATAAACTTGTTTCTTTGTGAAGAAAATTATTACGTGTTTTAAGGTTTAAGTACTTATTATTTTTCTGGAAGCTTATAAAAAATCTGCGTCGTTATAAAAAGAATTGTACGAAATTAAACAATTAGGCACACCGTGGCTAACCGACTAAAACAAAGTTTGAAAAAACGTAGTTGAGGTTGATGGCTGATGTTTTTTTGTGTGCGTTATTTATTGTCCCCTGCTTCCTTTCTGGTTTGTCTTTATCTTTTTGTGTCGCTTCAAAAGTTTTCGTGCTTGAGGGTAATAATATGCATTATGAAAGTTTTTAAAGGTGTCGCGAGTTTTTTTTTTGGTGATGAGGCTCTGAACAAGAAAGTAGATTAAAATAGCTTCAAGTTTGACACGAAAATATGAAATCCAATTAATAAGAACAAAAGATTGAAGTTGTTTTAAGTTATATATACCATGTTCGTCAAAACTCTTCTTCTTGAACGGAATGGCAAATTACTCAAACGAGAGGATAAATCGGATCAACACTATCAATTTCTTCGTCTTCATATTCTACAAGAGCGGCAAGCCTGTGCTCCGCTTTTACCTAGAATATTGACAGATGTTCATGGTACCGTATTTTCACCTCATCCGGATCTCAAACCTATTGAGTATATGTGTGATAAATTGGAAAGACGTGCTAGATAGAACTACGAAGAGTTTCCAACTCTGGTTACATTAGCCCAGGCATTGACAAACCAGTGGCAGCAGATACCCCAAGCCCCAAGACCAGAAAGGAATTGTTATTCATGCTCGTGGGCACAATACTCGATTTCAATAAGAAAAATGTTAATACTGCAATTTGTGTTGTTGTTTTGATGTTTATAAAGAGTTATAGTATTTTTCTGGTTTGCAATTCGAAGGGAAAATATCTCTTGTATACCGGTTTCGGACTCATCAAAGCTTCTAGTTATCTACCTTGTACTGATAAAGCGCAAATATATATAAGTGATACTTACTCTTCTAATAGCAAACCAGAGTGGTTGGTTATATCGTAAAGATATCTTAACACCGTTTAACTTGGAACATAGCCCGAGAAGTAGATGTTTGTTCTTATCGCATTTTAAGCACCCCCTTCCCTAAGGAGAATGTTTTAATGTGATTTTAGCGTTATCTCCAGTCCAGAATCATGCTCTCAGAGGTTCTGGACAGAACGTCATTCAGCGGAACATCATTCAGTATTTATAATTCACCTGTATATACCTATCTTCAAAGACATACTCCCACTTTTGAAATAAATATACATATATGTTTCCAGCACACTGATTATTGCATACTAGCATACAAATAGAATTAACAAATAAAATTAAAAACTAAAAACGAATGTAAACTTTGTAGGTTAGGTTAGATTGGGCTGTAGCTGTATAACTCCGAAATATAGCCTGTATTGGAAAAGTTTTAGCTCAATGTTTATCTTCAAAGTGTACCTACGATTAATCATTTCTTATATTAAATTTGAATAACGTAAAGCAGATATGAATAAAGTTAATCTCCGATAGAAGATGCTATGTCAAGCAGAATCACTGATAAATAATGAATTAATCAGTTTTCATTAAAATTTCTTACTTACAATGCTTAAATAGGAAAATTTTAGTCTTGTAATGTGGTTGTTACGGGGTGGTATTCGACGTGGATCGGCCTCTCAACTGATGGTGTTGCTGGTCACTCGGAGGGTCATCTTACAGGAATAAAATAACTACCTGAAGCACTGGGATACGTTCTATTTATTACTTAAACTTACTACTATATCGTTTGCATATTTAAACGACAAGTCAAGTTCATCATAAGTAAATATAAATAATACTATTTATGTTTATTTCACGCTCTGAACTTGATTTCGTACGTGCGACCTTCCTACTTCTATTTATGTAACGTTCTTATGATTTATTGAAATTAGCTTCAAGGGAATTTATGTCTTTTATTTAAATATTATTAATTTATTATATATTGAACAAAAGGCATCACACCTTCCCCTTTTACGATAAGAATAAATTCCGTTGAACTTCCTTTCCCCCTAATGAAATGAATTTACAAATCTAAAAATAAATGAAAAATGATTATTAAATAATGTCATTAAGCTACGGTTACATATATTTATAAATTAATGGATGTCCATTGTCTTTAAAAATTGTCTACGATAACTTAGTTGTTTGTCGTGTTTATTTATTTTCACTTAATGTTTTTATTACTTGTTATCCGAATTTATTTACTATCACTAATTGTTTATGGTGTTTGTTATTACACTTTGTTTACTATTCATGATTGTTTGTAAACTCACTCACACTCTTGATTCTTACACTTTTACAATTTTTAATTCATTTTACAGTAAGGGTATAGTCTGTTCGATTTGATTTTACAGTTAACCTCACTCACCTCTGTGACTGTAAATGGACCTATATATTGAGATTCAAATTTGGTTCTATTTTCCCTTTCTACTAAAACTGAATCCCCTAATTTTAAAATCAACTGGATTAGCTACCTTACTATTTTGACTTTGTCTACTAAGCTTATATTTGATTAAATGTTTCTGTGCTCTCTGATGTACGTTTATATTTTAACTCATTCTGATATTCATCAATATTATAGCGTGAGATTCTCGGGTAAGTTAGCACGTCTACCAAACAATAATTCAAATGGCGTATAACCATGATAAGAGTTTGGAGTCGTATTATAACAATAAGCAAATACTTTGCACCATTCGTCCCATTCATCCTTACTTTCTTTTATAAAATGTCTAACATACTCATTAAGCGTTTTATGTAATTTCTCACAACCTCCTATAGATTGATGATGATATGCTGTTGAATAATTATGACTAATATTTAACATTTTAGTTAAAGCATTGGATATTCATTTTTATATTTTGTGTCTAAATCCGTCCTAATCTGTTTCATCAAACCGTAATTTGGTATGAAATTTTCAAAAATTCCACGAGCTATCGTGTTCGCTTCTTTGTTTTCAACTGGAATTATTAATGCTATTTATGTTTATTTCACGCTCCGAACTTGACTTCGTACGTTCGACCTTCCTACTTCTATTTATGTAACGTTCTTATGATTTATCGAAATTAGCTTCAAGGGAATTTATGTCTTTTATTTAAATATTGTTAACTTATTATATTGACCAAAAGGCATCACAGTCTGCTCTTCAAATAACCACACGAATTATCTTTAAGTGGTTGCAAGTCAATTGAAATATTACAATATGTTGTCTATACCGGAATGCTGTAACACGTAGATGGAAGTAGCAATAAAAGCAGTAAGAGTAATAATAATAACGGTCGTGCGGTGTGGCAAAGATATTAGCTTCCAACAGAATTGAGTATTCCCATACCGCCAGTAACCTATACTATTACTTACATGTATCCCAATAATTGGTTTCTGACCTAATTTTCTTTCTTTGTCAATCGGCTAACGAATAACCCAGTGGTGTGCTTGAGTTTATTAGAATCGTAAGTCTGTAACAAATTAGTTGAAACTTATTTAACTGGAAAACATAAGAAGTACATGTAAAACACAGAGAGATTGGAGATAAAAATTATACCTTCTACAAAGTATATGGCGAATTTGAGAAATTGATAGTTTCCAGAACAGAAAAATTTGAATAAATAATAGAAAAGACATCACTTTGGAAATAATAATAATAGACCGGAGGAATATCTAAATTTAACATATAGTTTAGACCAGAATAAAACACATCCTAATATTTGATAGTAATTAATATTTGGACCATAAAATCAATTATTCAAAAAGAAAAGTAATCATAATAATATTTAATTTATAAAGATGTAAAACATAGAGAGCTGAATGGGCTA
This sequence comes from Galerucella tenella, assembly GCA_910591685.1. Taxonomy (NCBI): domain Eukaryota; kingdom Metazoa; phylum Arthropoda; class Insecta; order Coleoptera; family Chrysomelidae; genus Galerucella; species Galerucella tenella. The sequence continues at coordinate 29,130 of CAJUYH010000895.1, read as the reverse complement.
TGACTTTATAAAAATTGAGGGCTAGCTACTTCATTTAAAAATAATATATTGTATTGAGCAATATTTTTTGGAAATAATCAGTAAAATCAGTAAAATACAAACAGTTGCACTCTATTACTTATAATTTCAAACAATAAAGACAAAATGTCCATATTACTTAATCAAAATATATCAAATTCAAAATATTTATTAAAAAAATTGGGATTAGGCATAATTTCGATGATATCCTATTTACGTTGGAAATGTCTGGTACTTCTGTATGATAAAATTTATTAATATTGTGAATTTTTTTCGTACAATATTAATTCCAAATTCGTCGACCTCTATAACTTTCTGGATTCTGCCAATGTAGTAAATAGCAGAACACTTTGTTGGGAATTGAATCAATACATAGTTGTTCACCTGCAGTGTTTGGTCGTCCGTTAATTCAATAATTAAATTAGCTCCAATACTACTTTCTGAGCAAACTGAAAATAATGCGTCTGTCTCTCTTTTTTCCTCATATTCCTCAAACGCTTTTTTTTCTCTTTCTCGTTTCATTTTCCTTTTTCCGATGATTATCTGTATCAGACTCTTTCTATGTTTTTTATTCAATTTTTTTTTCTCTTATGTTACAGGTTCTTTTATTGGTTTCTTATTCTTGTTTTGGATTGTAGTTTTTGGGTCACATTCTTCAATTACATTTTTTGTTGCCTTTCCAATTATTTTTTCTCTAATCGCTGCTCTTTCTTTATCATTCTTCATTTCAGGTGAATCAGTGTTGATTCTTGATTCACCTTTTTCAGTCACATTTCTGTCATCCAAAAATGTTTGGAACTAATTTTCTTCTAGTGATTCCAAAATATATGATTGTACTTTATGAAAAGCCAGTTTACACAGTTTACAACCGAGGTATCAGAATCTATCACACAAATACACATTTCCAAGACAGATACATAACTATAATTTTCGTCGCTAAATTTTTTTTATTTAGGAATAAACTGCGCCAACCTCCTTGGGTTATTAGCAGTGGTACTATATGGTTTATTCAATTATATTACATATTTATAGGCTGTTATATCTTCTTATGAATGTCACTATTCTTCAAAAATTTCATGAGATTATCCACGTTACTATGATCATTCAATAACAGATTTATGGAGCATTTCATGGTTCATTTAAAAAAACGGACACTGCTCTGATACATGTTTAACACTTGCTTGTACATCATATGTCACACACATAGGTGGATCTTTCCTTTTAGGAGATACTCGTGGGTATAGTGTGTATGACCCAAACGTAAACATGTTAAGACGGTCTGTCTTCTTTTATAATGGGCAAGGTTCTCCAAGGTATTATACGCTAAATTTGAAATTGTCAAATGTGCCCCACTGTCGCTGTCACTGCCCCTACACTGCTGGACATCATAATAAATGACGTTAGCCGATTTTGTGCGCTTGAAATGACTTTAAATAACTTGGGACTCAAAACTATGTTTTCCAAGTTAATATTGATAAAAAAGCCTCATTAAAAAAATATTCATTTACAACCATATATGTAATGCTGTCATTACTAACGTTATTGAAGGTTGGAAAGTGTCATAATATACACCTTTACTTCCCGCCCTGACAACCCGCCCTCTAAAATAATGTGACCGTTATCTTATGTGATCGTTATATAATATTATCATATTTAAAATATAGCACATTGATAAATAGTATAATATATACCTATTTCTGGAGGGGTACAATCCATCAATTCTTCATCGGATGACATTTTTCTTAATGTATTATTCGCGAACTTAATATCCATCAGACTTTATCTGACATTTATTTATATTGGTGACAGTTGTCAAATGTAATATTTTAGGTGTGTTCACACGGAAAAAAAATAATCGTTGTATCAAGTAAAATTTATTTGGATCAATTAAATTAAAGTGTCATATATGCACGACAAATAATTATTTTGGAGTAATTAAAATAATTTCTTGGTTTCAATGCAGGTTAAAGTATTGATGCAACTGTTTGTTGACTGAACCAAATATTTAGTCAACTGTACCATTTTCATAAATTATTTTGATAAAATTATTACTTCAACATAGTGAATATTTTGTTGAATTGAATCTGAAAAATGATCAAATCAATTGAGAAAAATAATGATTTAGTCAATTTTTTTTTGTTGAACAAATTATAATAAATGATCTAATGAACAAACGTTATCATCATATCAATTTTTTTTTCTTGGTTCGAAACAAATTTTGGATTCAGGTGAAGAATTATGTTGTTAAATTGAATAACAAAATTACCAAATCAACGAAATTCATAAGCAAATCAAGAAAATTAATTGTTTGCGTTAATTTTGAGAATTTATCCGATAAATTGAATATTTTACTTGAAAAATATAATATGTTGATTGAACTTGAGATGCAATCAGTTTGATCAACTGATTGCTAATTTTAATATAAAAATTAAGTTGACATAACATACTGAGTGCTGCTATAAAAAAGAAAAGTTAAATATACTTCATAGCATTTTATTTAAAAAGAAAAAACAATAACAAAATAAAATATTAATTTTCTAAAACATAAAATCAAACTTCCACTAACTGCATTTCTTTTCAACCGCAATAACTTCTCCATAAATTGGAACCAATCCACTTGCAAATTCACTATAAGGGCTTCAGGGAAAATCAAATAATAATATATGTTGATCTACAAAGGAGTAATAATAAAAATAAATAGAGTTTAATGAATGTTCTAAACAAGCATAAAGGAAATTCTTGAATTTTCCAATATAAATATACGAAATGCAGCCCCAATGATTGTATCACATGTCCCTTTCTCAAAAACGGAATTTAGGTAGCACTACTATAACGCTTAGAATTAACAATTTGCAAGTTAATGATGATGAATATAACAAATTTAAAGCGAAGGTATTGACACATTACCTTACATTTCCAATTAGGTAGGTAAGGTTAGGTAGGATCATAGCAAAGTACCTACCGTAACTTTGTAAAAAAGACATTAGTTACTTACTGTTGAAAACCGGGTTTAATCTCAGTTTAAATTCATGTTTCGTTTAGAATGTGATGTATGCGATTTAAGATACAACTGATACAAGACAAACTACCTATCATCTTAAAACAAAAATGTAAATTTTTTCGGAAGAAACGAGATAATATAATATTTGTAAATAGAATACATAATTATATTTACCTGAATAATCCGCTAATCCAGAACGATTTCCAGACAACAGGTTATCACTCACCTAACGATCTAACTCCTTTCTTAGAACAATATAAAATGAAGAATGAAGTGAAAACGTTCGGATAGATAGAAACAGGACAATCTACTAAGCAAGAACATTTTGAATGAATCAGATAATCAGTCGATACAAATATGAAATTATTCCGATTGAACTATTGCATTTATTGAAACAAACAAGAATAAGTAGTTCAAATTGACTGTTGAAATTGGTTACTTCAGTGATTTTAAGTTCCAAACCAATTCATTTTTTGTTTTAAACAATATAGTGTACATGCTTGATTGAAAAGCAAATATTAAGGTTGAATTATAGTATATTATTAAACGAGCAATTTATGATAGCCATAATTCACGATGGGTGACGTTTGCGTCACGAGCCGCAGGCGAGGGGCGCAAGTCACCCAAGTGAATTATGGCCATAAATTGCGAGTAGAATACTATACTTTGTCCACGACACATTTATTTATTAATAAATAAAAGTCAGTAGCGATTTGGCATATTACTAACCTCAAAATGTTGTGGCAGCTACTTCAAATAATTTGACATATATAGAGATGGGCGATACTGTAGAAAGTATCAATACAACGTACCGTTATAAATATATTGTTTTGAAATACTTAATTTTAGAAAATATCGTTATGAAAAGTATCAATACTAAAAATTACAATATTTTATAGATAAGATATATGTCAGAAACAAATTTCCTGAACAAAATACACAGATTTAATAGTTTATTTCATATTGTACCCCCATCTCTAGTCGGGAATTATGAACCATAATACACTACAGTGTATTATGAACGACAGTTGATATATGGGTACCATATACCTTTAGTTAGGAGGTAAAATATTGACTTATCATTAGGTGGTCGTGGACAAATATTATTATTCGCTTGAAAGGAGTTGAAAAATGCTTCATTTAAAAAAATTTATTTTGAACCAAGCGAATTCACTTGTTTGAGTCAACCAAATATTATATTTGAGTTAATAATATTATTCGCTTAAAGTAAGTTAAAATATCTATATTTCATTTGAATCAAGCGTGTTCATTTGTTTGATTTGGATGAATCATTTTTTTTGAGATAATATTATAATACTTTGATGTAAATTAGGATATACTTGACTTGATAGGTCCATTTTTGGTTCAAGAAATTTCTAGGATTAGGTCAACAATTCCATTTTGTTTCGGCAATTTTAATATTTCCTTGGACAAATACATTCAGTATTTGATATGAATGAAATTTAATCGAGTTAATCAAATAAAAGTGACTAAATAAATTTAGTTGATATAACAAATATTTTTTTTCCGTGCAGAACGAAACAAAGATTTATTAATTTTGATCCGGATATGATGGTTGTAAATAGAATAGTATACAAACCTCGGTAGGAAGTTTCATTCCTGTCTCGATATAATAGCTAACTAACCAAACTCTCGACAGTAATGAAAATCTTCCCACCTTGGTGTGTAATATACTATTCCCAATTTGATGATTTTTCAAATTCCTTGGAAGCGGGTGTTTATGAGCCGATGAGTGGGAGCTAGATTGTCATGATGGATGCAAACAACTGTAGAAATCAAATTTATTTTACAGTTGAAACGGACTTTCCCTGTATATTAGGATAACTCCATATTATTCAACGAACTACGAGAAAAACATCAAATCACACATAAGCCCATCTACCACATTCGTCGTGCCTAACGACAGAATAGCGGTTATATATCTTTGATTAATGGCAAAGATCCCATTCGGGGATGATCCATACGATTTTTTACCGCGGGACCCAGACATTGGACAAACTACCCCGATGTTAGAGGTCAAATGGTTCTTTTCTTATTTATAATCTCAACTGCTGCTAAAAGTGCTTTCTGGGGAATTCTGTGATCGTTTTTTTTATAGACAGGACCTGGTCGACTTTGTTGAAAAATGTAATTTTTGCACGAGGTCGTTCAAAAGATTTAATATAAATTGAAATAGTCGATTAAAATTGATGTAGAGTCATCAAAATATGAGTATTTATGGTACAATGATGTACCAAATAGAAACAAACATTTTCGATATGTACAAGGTGGACAGTTGGGTAAATCTCTCTTCTTACTTTAAAACATCGCTAATTTTTCTCAAAATTATGCTAAAAATATAACAAAGCCTTTTGGTAATCACGAAGATAGGACAGCCGATGTGTTTGAAAAACGGTTCGTCGAATTTCCAGAAAATTATATTATAAATTTCATGAGTTTTTTATACAGGTTAATATTAATCTACCATATTAAGTTGAATGAAAAACATCATTTCACAATGTTCTAATTTATACAAATTTTAAATGCACACCATTTATTGTTCCTCCTGTTTTTCATTGAACTATGTAAAAAAACGTTTTATTCATTGTGTACTTTTTTGTATTAAATAAAATATACGAACTTCATTTTTCCCAACTTCAGGCATTATAATTATAGTCCATCCTTTTTACCCTTAAATTTGACAGAAAAAACCAAATTGTATCCAAGTACCAAACTGATATGTCATCCGCCATACATCCCAGATTTGGCTGGGGATGTGCCTCTTCAAAAGTGTTTTTGTTTATTATTCACTCCCAATTTGTCGAAATTATGGAAATCCTAATAGTCCAAGATCAAAAAGCGATAAGACATAGCTTATCTTCAAAAAGATGAATTGGTTCTCAGTGCGTCTCATGTGTTTTGAATACCTGTGTGTGGAGCTAGCCTAAAGGCACCTGGATAGGTATCATGTGAGAAAAGTAACTGAAAATAAGAGTTACTTTACTTAAATTTGTGTATCTGATTTTTATTTATGTTTTGTACAATAATATTCTAAAGTAGTATCATGAGTGTCAGACACTTTCCATGGACCAAAACTTTTGTCAGACGCTTTAAAGCTCCACAAAAAATGAATGAATATTTATGTGAAAATCGTAGGTAAATCAACGCTCTGTAGCTTGTTGTACGTTGAAGAAAAAAATGTATTTTGCCAAACAGAGTTTCGTAGCATGATGCAATGTCTCCGTATCCCATTAAATTTCAATTTTATTCTTTCTTATATACAGGGTGAACGGAAACTCGAACTTGTCATTTTCTTCCTTCTTTTAAGTGGAACACCCTGTATTTTATAGCGAAAATAGAGTCTTCGATTATGTAACTTTAATTTTTGTGAAGTATTCCCTATACCCAAAGTTTATAAAAACAGAGTTATCTTGTAATATTTATTGTAAACTATAATTATTCGCCTATTATGTGAAAGCAATAAACGTTGTAACAAAAAATCCTGATTAATGATAAATTTTAATGAATAACTCATTCTAAACAAAACTAGCTACCAAAAGTATAATCCTAACCGTGATATTAAACTGAAGGTTCAAAGTGTTCACCGTTAACATCAATGTTGTAAGAGGGGGCCCAACTGATTGGCCAGCTCGGTCACCCGATTTAACAAAAGTATATTTATTTTTTTCGGGTCTTTATAAAATCCCCCGGCTATTAGAGATGACATGAAAGAGATAATTAGTGCGGCATTTCGATCTGCTAACGTTGATATGCTGAGAAATGTTAGTCAATCATTTGAACTATTCTGCAGCATTGCATTGATGTTAACGATGAACATTTTAAACCTTAAGTTTAATATTACGGTTGGGATTATACTTTTGGCGGCTAGTTTAGTTTAGAATAAATTGTTCATTAAAATTCATTATTAATTAGGATTTTTTGCTACATACAACGTTTAATGCTTTCACATAATAGGTCAGTAATTACATTTTACAATAAATATTACAAAATAACTGTGTTTTTATAAAATTTGGGTATAGGTAATGCTTGACAAAATTTAAAGTTACATAATCGAAGATTCTATTTTTGCCATAGAATACAGGGAGTTCCATTTGAAAGAAGAAAGAAAATGACAGGTTCGAGTTTCCGCTCACCCTGTATACAATAAAGAATATAATTAAAATTTAATAGGATACGGAGATATTGCATCATATTACAAAACTCTGTTTGGCAAAATGCATTTTTTTTTCTTCAACGTACAACAAGCTACAGATCGTTGATTTACCTACGATTTTCACATAAACGTGTCCATATCTTTGGAAGGACTCTGTATAACGAGGCAAAACCCTATACCAAAAGCTTCAAAAAAATGTAACCAATCCGAATTCGATATAACATACAGCGGTTCCCATTTAAAGAATCATATGTTTGGTTTGTAACGGAGTTATGCAGCACTCTGTATAGTTCTATATAATTTTAAAATATGCACCTTCAACACATCTTCTATTTTTGTTTATAACATTTTTTGATATCCCTCAAAATAACCCATATACCGAAGTTTATCGTAAGGTTGGTACACCCTGTATATATATTAACTCACAATGTCTCAGTCTAATGTGTATGTGTCCTTCATGCACAACGTATAGTTTTCAGTATAGTTCGGATCTGTTGGAGCACATATAACTTGGTAATAGAGTTGCCTTGATAACATATTTGAAAGTCAGACATGTGAAAATGAATAAAGTTTATTTATTTTTTGTTGAGCTTTGAAGCGTCTGACAAAAGTTTTGGCCCATGAAAAGTGTCTGACACTTATGATACTACTCTGGAATATTATTCTACAAAACATAATATAAAAATAATG
>CAJUYH010000895.1:0-20847 GCA_910591685.1 Galerucella tenella | reverse complement strand
CATGGTTTGTGGACCACTGGCCTATTCCCTTAGGAACACGCCACACTACAACTTCCATATCCTTCTCGTGTTCGTCATACTCTTCGATATTCCGGATCGCTGGAACTCATGAATAGTCAGGGGGATTGTATGCTGGTTACAACAAATATTGATTTTGATGTTCATAGTAAAATTTCGAAGACAACAACTGATTAATGTCACACATTATTCCAGTCAATATCTACATAAAAACATCCCAACATTTAGAAATATTTTAGGGATTAAGGAAGCAGTAAAGGAAACTTTGAAGAATCCCTTAACAGGCTGGAAAGAGATAACAAAGTGTCTTTAATATGGATGCCGGTACATGAGGGTGTAGGTGATAAAATGGCGGACCAGTTAGCTAAAGAAGCTTCTAAACTAGTGACCTATATAGAAGACACAAAGCTTCTGGAATGGAACTAGATAACATGGAAAATGTTACAAAGATTCATTTCAAGTGGGGCTGTTGAGCAGAACTCAATTGAATGCATTAATTAATGTGCTAGAGGTAAAAACAGTCAATATCTATTTAAAAACATCCATCATTTCAAAATATCATAGGAACTTGGAAATACTGCGTTAATAATAAATATCTACTCAAAATGCAAAAATTTTGAAACTCGTTCAACTGCACGTGAGAATGTGAAAGATGGATTCAGGAAGCAGTTCGAAGGATTGCCCTTGTTGAAATTAAGACCAGTGCTAATTCCACTATAAATGGACTGGATTTGTACACAGCAGATGAGTAGTTGTTAACTGCGTGAATGAATATTTTGTGATGCGTCTTCACCATTCCATTTTCATACAATTTCCGGTTCATAATTTATCTTACACTTTACTGGGTATGCAGACAATTATCAACACTCATCAAATGCCAATATATTTGGAATAACAAGAGATACCAATTCGTGGTAAATTGCGTGCTAAATAAGTCATTTCGTCTGCCTTTTTGTAAGCGTAAGCTGGTTAGAGTTAAGTGTTACATATTGCCCTCTAGTTGCCGATTGAAAGTGTTTTTGCTATTTGTCTCTGGAATCTACCTTTAATGCTTTATGCATGGAATGTATATTTTAAAAAACCGGCTTAGAAATATGAAAGTTACAGTCTTTTTATGTTATCATGAGAACACTTCAAAATAAGTGATACAGAAAAATGACCCTAACAAACCTGACAAAAGTTGTGGAATAGGGACATTTGTTTCGAAAGTTGATATTTTTTACCAACCTGAATAGGGTAATATTTTCTGGAAAGTCCAATTATAGATTGCGCCACCTAGGTAAAAACTTTGAACACAAAAATATTTTCATATTTTTGATTGTTTTCCTAATTCTGGAACATTCGAATACCGAGATACGGCCGATCGTCACCCTCAAGAAATAACCTTGTATAATGTTTTTAATGAATTTGATGGTATTTTTTAAATTTTTCATTTAATATCAAATTAAAATTTGGTTGGGTAAAACTTTTTTCGCACCTCGAAAAGTAACAAGATATCCCGTACTATAAAAATCTGGCAAAGAAAGGGAAAATCAGAAGAGCATTTTAGCTCGAAAGATTTATGTGTAACCAACGTTGTATAGTACATCCGTCTGGGCTACTGCACGAAAGAGAATCTTTAGATTTGCGAATCACTACACTATTGAAAATTTTTCTCAAAGAAGAAAAGCAAATTTCCAAAAATGATATTTCCTATTTATTTATAGCTTGTATGAATGTATGTATGTATGTGTGTTTTTGGGATGACATTTATGAGACCTAAAAGATCTATTGTGCTACTTCTACTCAGTTTCTGAGGAGAGTCTCAGAAACTAGTAGTTCCTTTAGTCCTATTTCCCGGAGGAATTTTAGGATGTCTGCAGGCTTCAACTTAGGCAAATGTTCCTCTTCTATCCAGTAATCTCCCAGGTGCTGTGCTCTAGGATTCTGAAGTGCTGTGCAGTTGGAAAGTATGTGGATGGAGGTTTCTTCTTCCATTCCACAAAATCTGCATTCTTCTTCCTCCACTATTTTGAGCTTTTTCAGGTGCCCATTCAGGCGACAATGTCCCGTTAGGATCCCTGTTAAAACTCTTAGCGCAGTTTTACTTTGACTTATGCATTCTTTTGATCTCAACAGGTTGTAGTCACCCAGAAGAGTCTTTGATTGTATAAGCCCTACTAGATCTTTCCAATGGTCAGATCTTCTCTTTTTCTCGGCTTTACTTATTTCTTCCAATATTACATTGGGGCTGATTCCGCAAAAGGGTTCAGGCCCCCAGAAAGGTATTTCATTCCCCCTCTGTGCTAATTCATCTGCTATTTCATTTCCTTCTATTCCAGTGTGTCCTGGAATCCATAGTAAGGTGACTATGTTGTTCTCGCCTAGTTCATTGAGTTTGTCTAGGCATTCCCACACCATTTTGGAACTGATTACACAAGAGCTCAGTGCCTTAATGGCTGCTTGACTATCCGACATTATGATAATCCTTTGTCTTCTGTATCCTTTATCAATATTGAACTGGGCGCACTTTCTTACGGCGTGGATTTCCGCTTGAAAGATACTTGGGGTTTTTCCCAAGCTTTCAGAGTGTTTGGTTCCTGGTCCGAACACTCCTATCCCAGTTCCTTCTATTGCTTTTGAACCGTCTGTGTACCATTGAATTGCATTCTTTCCAAGTCTGGTAATGGTATTTGGATCCCATTCCTTCTTGTTGCTCATTTTCGTAACAAATTTCTTTGAAAAGTTATACTTTTTCATCATACCGTCTTGTGGCATGTCCCAGGTTGTCTGATTTCTAAGAAGTGAGAAGGTGGTTTTTTTTAATGATTCCCTCTCTACTTAGTCTGTATCTTGTTCTCTCCGCAACACTTTCCACCACCATATGTAAAGGGGTGAGGTTGAGAATCACTTCCATGGCTGCCGATGGGCATGTTCTCATTGCTCCTGTGATGCATATACAGGCTAGTCTTTGAATTTTGGAGAGGTCTTCTCTCGTCGTCAATTGGCTAGTTCTACAACTCCACGCAATGGCTCCATAAGTGATGATTGGTCTCACTATGGCAGTGAGCCATTTTTGCCTAGAATGTAATCTCCTTTTCGTGTTTGTTCCACAGGAGTTTACTGCCTAGAGTTAAACCTAGATACTTGACTTCTTGTCTCCATTCAATCTCATATTTATAACTTAATTACACATTATTTTTATGAACTTCATCCCGCTGAACGAATGCTGCTGTGAAATAAAATACAACACTATAATGTTGACAACAATCTTTTTTTTTGAAAAGCTAGTGTTTTATAGTACAGGTACATCGTTTAAATAAAGTTATATTTGGAGTTTATATTTTATGGTGTTTTATAAATGTATTTTTAATTATGCGAAAATATCACGTACAAGCGGCGCCTCAGTGATTTTATGTTTATTCCTGTATTCTCAACAATAACTCTTCCAATAATTTATTATAATCCTTGAATAAACAATATTATTATTATTACTGTGAGGAGGATGGTCTAACATTTCATTGTCTTCTTGCTTTGGTTACTTAATGGTTTGCCAAGCTGTGTGAGAACTTGAGTCTTGGTGGATGATTATTCGTCGTTAGGGGTTGGTGTGGTTGGTTTTCCAAAACTATTACTTTGTATAACACAATTGAGCGAAATTTTTTCAGCTGACCGTCTTGGAAAATTCAGTATAGGTACAGCTTCAAATGAAGCGGTCTGAAATTTTGGTTAACTAAACTTGTCATATAATTTTGACATTTGATATTTGTTCACATGGTTCGACTATGTTGTTATATGCAACCCTTAAAAGACAACCCTTGTATCAGTTATTATCAGCAGTATCTCAACCTTCTACGTCTGCTGCAAAGTGCAGTGTTTACATTACTGCAATGGGATCAAGTAGAGGAGAATATTATAAAAGCATTGAAAATCAGAGACTGAACAACAAAATAAGCCACAAGAAAATAGAGAACTATAACAAAAGAGGCCAGGATATATAAAATATCATAGTTGCACTGGTGTAAGAGGAGTGAAAGGAGGTATTATTTCCTCTTTTCACTACTAGATTACTGTAACAGATGGCGCTCGTAGACTTGGCCGCTCTGTAAGAGCTAGCTGTTTTTGAAAGTATTGCTGTTGTAAGCTGTGAAACTTCAGTTAAATAAATAATTCTTGGTTATTCGTCACTCCACTTAGGCAGAGCCATCTCAGAAAATTCAAGATGTGGGCCGTACGCTAAACGCAGACTCTAAAAACTTAACATTTGCTCTAAAATAAAAAAGAATAAAGTCTCATTTATCGTCATCGAATTCTATAAATTTCCCTTCATCCGTGGTGCAGGATTTGTCATCAACGCTGTATATGATTGAGATTTGTGCCTCATATTAGGAATATCCCTAAAAATTGTCGTTCCGCGAAATATATTCATATACCTTATGTAATATCTTTCGAGATACGAAAGCTGTTTATTGTGTAAAAAAAGAACATTATTGGCAGTTCTCCAATACTTCTCCTGACCTTTATGTGATACATCAAACTTTCCAACGATATCAGAAATAAAAAGAATATTCCTTTAAGTATAAGAACATCCTTCAGATTCTTGGTACGTCAATAAATGGATGAAATTGATACGCACAGTGAAGTACATCACTTTCATTTCTTTTTTTCTTCACGTGATTTCTTGTTTATATCACAAAAGAGGGAAGCAGAAACTGCGTTGATCAAAGAACCAACGATACGATACGAGCATGGGCTGATATAATTTATATATACAACCTTAGAGCCCTTTTACCACTTAGTATTGTATGGCGTGCTGTAGCTACTCTTACTTCTTACATTTTTTCCTTTTTTACTCCCAGCTTCTTCCTCTTTTTTATCCAGTAATTCAGCTATTACCTTATCCCAAGTTTTTTTTGGTCTACCCCTTTTTTATTTTTTCCAATTTTTGCTTTCCATACTCATTTAACCGGCCTCCCTGACCCTGACCGGCTCAGGATGTGGAGTTTACTCGAGAGCACTAAGCCTAAAGATTAAGTGGGGAATGGGAAACAATACCAGCGTGGTTCAAACAGAACTGGCTGGTATCTCAATTGCCACTAAAGAACTAACCAGAAGAGGAATTTGTGGCTAAAACATAACAATCTGCACTGATGGTAGACAAGCCCTATTAGCCTTGAACAGACAACGTGTTATATCGAGGCCCGTACTAGAGTGTCAGCAAGATTTAGCTGAAGGGCACGACAGGAGTAAAGGAAATCGCATTGCCGATTCTTTAGCCAGGGAAGCCGCTGGACTAAAAATTCTAGGACCCAGTGACACCTACGGCCTAACGACTCCGACAATTGCGGAACTAGCCAAACGTTACACCCATGCTCAATCTCTTAAGACATGGGATGGGATGGTCACCCTGGGCCACCATGGGAAGCTGGCGTCGAAGAAATATTTGGCGATGACCAGGAAAAACCTACGTTTAACAGTAGGATTTCTGACTGGCCATTGTCAACTACGGAAACACCTCCATACTATAAGGCTAGTGGACACACCTCTATGCAGGATATGTGAACAGGAAGATATAACTGTCAGGCATGTCTTATGCGAGTATCCGGAGTTATCGTCAATAAGAGAGTGTGTGTTCGGTGAGTCTTGGCCTACACCTGCCGATATAAAGGAGATGTCTCCTAGTGACCTGTCCACCTTCCTGAGAAGGACAGGATGGACGATGACCTAGGAGGACAACTCCTCGGGAGGATGTACAATGGGTCACATGTGGCCTAAGTGCTGTGAGCCTACACATTCACTCTCCCTACTCTACAGATACAGATACAGATACAGATAGATAACCGGCATCCCTTCATCTATATGTTGTAAATGTGCCCACCATTGTAGTTTTCTTTCTGCTATTAAGTATAAGATTGTTTTATTCCCAGGTATTTTTTTACATTCGTGCTTTTTATCATTATCTTCTTTTGTTACACATCTTACTTTTCATGTTCCTCCCATGTTCCTCATCCATATATAAATATTGGTCGATATATTGTTTTAAATTCTTTCAATTTTTGTTTCTTCTTTTTATTAATTTGATATTCATTGCCTAGAATAGTTCGTTAGTCTTAACTATTCTATTATTAATATCTTCTTCCTGTGTTCCATTTTCCAAGGCACTGGAAATGTATAATTTGCTCCATTCTGTCTGTATCTATTCTTACATTCACTTCCTCTTTATCGTTTCCAATGACCATAACTTTTGATTTATTTATTTCCATTCCCATGTCATGTCAAAATTGGAACTTTTTTTTATTGTAACTCGCAAAAGCCGTTTCCGTTACCAATCTATTTTCAATATATTGAATTTCTAATTGCTGAAAATAGGAGATGGTCAAGTTTTTAATATTTGGTGCGCTACTGATTTTAAACATGAGGAATGTGCCGTTTGCCAAGGCCGAATTCTTGAAAAGAGGAAGCAAAAAATACGTTATCAAGCATAATATTGCACATCCTTGTCCTGATCAAAATTCTTTTCATGTCCGGAGAAACTAAAGGAATCGATAAGAAGCAAAAAAGAAAAGAAGAAGCCATCTGCCTCCACAAAGCACTGTTTAACAGTGTCTGCTTCCTGAAATAATGTAATTCCGGAAACAGGTAAAAAAACATCGATTTTTTGTTTTAATTTCACAAGGGTTTTAGTAGCGCGTTTTTGTATAGGAACTTCTACTGACTGCGCCAGTTTTTTTACTTCACTGATAACAAAATAGAATATAATACTTATAATCCAGTCAAGGAGATCAATTGTGGGCTAATTAATTCGAAAATAATGGCAGCTACTTTAAGTAAATTGAATTTTGTTGAAGAGGGTGTGTCAAATCCGATAATAGAACTTTGGAAAGGTGGGCTTAAGAAGGAGGTGGGGGAGAAAATATACCAATTGGAAATATTTGCAAAAAGTTCCATTCTAGCATTTTCGAATTATTTTTTGATATTTTTCATCATTGATCCAATTATTAATTAATAAAATATTTAAAATCATTGAATATGAAATAAAATCTAAAAAACAATATAGCACCGCAAATGCATTGTTTGTATTAGAATCAAAAATAATAGACTCAACATAAAATTAACAAATCGTTAACGCATATCTCTGGCATTCCATGAATTTATGAATTTTTGATTATAATGCTGCTTTGACAATTCACTATCACTATGATTAACATTTTAATAAATTAATGTTCAGGCACTTTTCATCGTGCGTCACATGTTTTAATCATTGATTGAGTTTAAATAGTAATGAAATGGACATGGCTAAGCGCGATAAGCATTTGATTGCACATATCTAGATGGCGAACATAAATAATGGCGTCATGAGTTTGAATTTACAGTAGAAACTTAATCACGTTGTTTTATTAAAATAAAGTAATTGTGATCGATGAAGATTTGAATACTTATTTATTTTTTGTTTCCGATTGCTACTGTCACAAAATTATATTTATCCAATGACGTGGTTGAGGGAAATTAATATGCAAGGCTTCTCGTAACTGGTAAGAAAGTCAAACTGTAGAATTACTTTGTAAACTTATTTTTGATTGCCTTTTCAAATAATTAGGTACGCTTATGCTTCCAGTTTATTTATCTAGCAATTTCAGAGGTGAACGATAGGGCAATAATTCTGCAACAATGCAGCAATGGATCTTAGTTCCGAATACCTGTGCAATAACATCGGGTAAACTAAACTGTGCGTGGAATTGGTGATACATTGCGTTCGGGAGAGAAAATCAGAGACACTGAGAAATAGCATAGTTGACTTCAGAAGGAATTTAACCCACGCCGGGTTGGGATAGTTTGAAGGGTTGCGGCTTGCGAAGATTTAATAAGAGTTTCGCTAGAGCTTTAATAAAACCATTTTGCATGTAAAATACAGTATGTTTTTCCTACCAGCTTCGTGAAACCTTTCATATTGATTTCCCTCCACGACGTCATAGAACAGAGATATAATTTTTCCTACGATCACTACCCAAAGTAGACTTTTGCACACTCAAATCTAACCGCAAAGTTGATGTTTTCCGCGATCTGTCATAATTGACATTATTCACGCTCTAGAGCGTACTTTTCCGCTCGCCTGTTTTCATTTACAATAAACTAAAGAAAGGTAGTGAATAATAGATATATTGAAACAAAATGTAGAGCATTCCGAATATTTTAGTTGAAATATTAATATATGAAGATATTTCGAACGAAATTAATAAATATTCCTATATAATTTGACTGACATCTACAATTTATACAAGTCACTGGATTTACAACGCTGCAGGTTACGCTACCAACAAATAGATGGAGGTGTATATTTTATATGTTTAATTTCATTGAAATTATAAAATAATTTAAACCTCATACATTGATATTATTTTGATTCAATACTACAGTGAAGGATTTATTTCTTAGTTCAAGATAAAAATTAATATTTACAACTTATTACGAATGTAACGTTGTTAAGATTGACAATTTTCTTGATCGTTTTTGCAGATTCCTATTTTCATAGTATTGATTTATACGGACAAGTTTACGTAGTAGAAATATAACAGTCAGAAGGTAGGCAATGCATTATACACCTAGATGCAACAGTGATTGCATATTTAAGTACCTACCTACTATTTTGTGAAAATAGTAGACTATGGAAGTAATGAAACGTCATTATTTCATTTTTAGTTTATAAAAAAGTTGTCTGTTTATAAATAGCTATTTGAAAAATGGATAGTGACAGTGAATTCTCAAGCACACCTCCAGATATAGCAGATTTTGCCAGAAATATTACTCTTAATCTTCTGCCAACTAAATCCAGAGGTAAATACGAAAAACAATAATTGTTACATGTTTTCAAAATCACATTCTAATAAAGTGTACTTTTCATGTTTTTTTAATTATTTGTTTAAAAACAAGGTGAACGTAGAAAAAATCTTGTGTGCAATTCGAGCAGAAAGTGCGTTGCCGCTTTCGGCAACTCTCTGCCTCAAGCGGCAAAGTATCACTTTCCGCTCTTAATACACAAATAGCTATTATGGCAGTAGCAATCTCCTAGACTAAAATTATTTTTATCTCATAGCATGTAATTATGACAATGTTTTGATGACATTATGGTACTTAGGGCCGGTTTTACAAGAGAGATTTATACTAGGTATAGTTATTCTGGGTATAAAGTTATACCAGAATCTATACCTAGTTCAAAACTGGTTGGTTTTACGATGCTTTTTTACACCGGTATAGCAATTCTTGGAGTAAGAATTGCTATACCGGTGTAAAAAAGCATCGTTAAACCAACTAATTTTATTATAGGTATAAATTTTGGTATAACTTTATACCCAGTATCCTAGTATAAATCTCTCTTGTAAAACCGGCCCTTAGTCGCATAATGAATTCATAAATTCTATATGCAAAGCATGTGATGGTGAGATCAAAAAAGTTTATTTAAAATGCATAACTATGTACAATAGTATATTATTTTATATGGAGGAAAAGTGATACTTTTCATGACGCGCTCGTGTTTAACGTGAGGCTGGTAATAGAGAGCAAGTCATGAAAAGTAATTTTCCCTTCAAATAAAATATGCTGTTTTTTCTTTAAATATGGACAAATTAATGCAAAAACGTCTCTTTTTGATAGTAATAATTTTTAAACATAATTGGGTTCGCAAGGCGGCTTAGACCGGTGTCCGTGAGTAGGCACAGGTTGTTGCTATAGTAATGTAACATAAAGCTGTCAGTGGACACTGTCAAAACATCAACAGTTGTAAACGCTACTCTAAATTCACAACAAGATGATACAACGGTATTGCGCGGGTTTAATTTTCAAAACAACAATTTTGCATTGTACATTCAATATTCATTTGAATGATAAATAAAAGTTTTAATTTTGTTTTTAGTTTAATAAATCTTGAGTTGTTGACGCTTGTATTCTTGTTTCTATCTATGTTGCTATGATAATACTTCACCCTCCGCTGGCGGGAAAGTGAAAACTAAAGCTCCGGTGGAGAAAAAATGAAACTTCACGGTCGTCTTCACAGTCGAAAAATGACAGATTTACTGACGTTTGAAGAAAAATCTATTTATTATGAATGGTGAAAAACCAATTTCTGCAATTTGTAATATCAATTTCAATTGATTCTAGAGTTTTCACATCAGTAGTTGATGCTTTTTGGTAAACTTGTAATCCTGTTTGGTTGTTTATACCGAAAATTGCTTCTGATAATGTTTTGCTTTTTCGAATTTTCACAGTATCGCTTTTCCATCCGCCATAGCGTTTCACGGTAAAAACGAAGCAAACAATTGCCGAAAACAATGTTCAGCTGGAGGTAGATTTGAAAATGTGGCAATAACTTTTGGCATGTTACCAAAGGTGTGATTTCGCGCATTTATTATTGGATGGCTTGTGTTGCAAAGTCGTATTTCCACATATTTTTTGATAAGTTCTACCATATTCAATCCTGGGTTATTCCTTGATGTTACAAAAAATGTGTCGCCTTTGTGAGTAATTCTAACAACCGATTCTTTATCTGTCACATTTTCAAGCATATTTGCCAGTTCCTCCATTCCGCATACTCCACTTAGTCCAATTATTATCAACTTTCTTAAATGAATATGTATTATTTAATGCTTCGGTTATAGATATTGTTTATATGGAGCGTGGAGTATCAGACTACTGCTTGAGAAAGAATGTTGCAATCATTGGCTGCGGCAATTTTACTTTACGCTCGAAAAACACACATAATTTTCTCTATAGTCTTGCACATCTAACTAATTTTCTAATATTTCAAACTAACATATAGGTACTGTTTTAAAAATAGTTGATATTGTGACATTGTGGCAAAAATAAAAGTCATCATTTAAAATTGTTTATCTAATACGAATCATAAACAAATCATTATTCACCCAACTTTAATTAGAAAGTTTAACAAAGTAACGAAAAATGAATTTTCACGATTAAATATCCTGATAAACTTGGTCGTATCCAACGAAATGTGTAAACCTTTTCAATAGCTGTAGACCTAGAATTCGATCATTGATTAAAACATCTGCAAGTGACAAAGAAGAACAAATATCATGGACCAGGACCACCTATCCTTTGGGAAATAAAAGAGTGTGCTGTGTTGTGGTGTGTGGGAAGAAAAAATCGACAAACGACAGAGAGTCTGCTGTTTATTTGTCAATAAAATTAGATGGATATGTCACGAAAAGGGTCCTATATCTGCTCTGGTCCTTTTTTATGATAAGTGATTTGCGGGATTTGAATGATAATCATTTTTGTAGTAATCTTCATTTAATTATAAAGTTGGGATAAATAAAAAAAGGTCGGTGGGGAAAAAGTTATATTGGTTGGAGTTCCTCAAGGTACATCTTGGGAACAATTTTGTTTAATCTACATATTAATGACCTCACATCCGTCTGGTATAGCTGTAATGTTAAGGTTTTCATTATACAGGGTGGCTCATTATATTCTGACTGTTTTTAAGAGCTTATATCTTCAAAACGGTTCTGGATAATAAGATGCGGTTTCCACAGTTAGGTTTAAAATTACCGTAAGTTTGTTGTGACACATTTATATAAATGGCTTACTTCTGGTTTACCCGCTAGAAAAGTGGCGTATTTTCAGAATACAGTAGATGTAATTTTTTAAATGGGACACCCTGTATATTTAGCAATTTCTTGGAAGACGCATATTTTTACTTTATAACGGTACTTTAAAGTTTAAAATCGGTGCCCAGAAAGCGAAATTAGATAACTTTAACTAGGATGCTGTAATGATTTAGATATAAAGTTGGAACTTTAGCTAAAGTGAACTGTAAAAAACAAATAGGAACATGTTTAAGGGCACTCTAAAACAAATGTTCGATGTGTCTTCCTTCTTGGTCTATACATTTGTGGAATCGAACCAAGTTGTCAAATGCTGCTGTCAGCATTTCAAGAGGAATATTTTCAACTACCTGCCGTATGTTATCTTTTAATTTCTCAATAGTAGCAGGCATCGGGTTGTAGACTCTATCTTTCACAAATCCCCTTACAAAAAAATCTGGAACAGTCAGGTCTGAAGAATTTGGAGGCCATTCTATTGGACCAGTCCTACCAATCCAATTGTTGGTTAACAGATTCTCTTGCTATGTTGGAATAATGGGGTGGAACCCCGTTTTGTTGAAAGTAAACATTTTGGTTCAAAATACCATCTTGTTCTAACTGGTTCTAACACAATGTGACTTTCTGTCAATGATCGCAATATTTTTGTGATGTGACATTTTAACGCCTCCTTGATTATTATTTATTAATGAGATATCTGAATCATTACAGTATCCCAGTTAAAGTTATCTAACTTCGCTTTCTGTGCACTGATTATAAACTTCAAGGTACCGATAAAAAGTAAAAATATGCGTCTTTCAAGAAATTGCTAAATATACAGGGTGCCCTATTTGAAAAATTACATCTACTGTATTCTGAAAATACGCCACTTTTCTAGCGGGTAAACCGGAAGTACGCCATTTATATAAACGTGTCACAACAAAACTCACGGTAATTTTAAACCTAACTGTGGAAACCGCATCTTATTATCTAGAACCGTTTCGAAGATATAAGCTCTTGAAAACAGTCAGAATATAATGAGACACCCAGTATTAATTTCAATATATTAGAACAATATTAGACTTACAGCATTTAAAAATAATTTACCATGCTCTTGTGGAATCGCGTCCTAGATATGCTATCATACGTTGGGGAGAAACAATGCATATTTATATAGATAGGTGGAAATTTACAGAGAAAAATTCTGTTTTGAGAACTATTTACTATAGAAATTTAAGATTTAACAAAATGTAATGTATATCTTTATAGTTTAATTATTTGCGAACACCTCATCATCGTGATAATATTGGAACTAAAACAAATAATTATATACAAACAAATACTGCTAAATGAACTATGAGTAAAAGATATTTCGTTTTTCCAGCACCACGATTATTTAACTTCCTATGAAATCAATATTTAAAACATACCTATACAAAATCAATGGGATCTGAACTTTAAAAATTATCAAATTATCATGGTTGAACTCGCATTGAATAGGAGACTCCAATATTGACTGAACATACAGGGTGATAAGTATGAAAAACGATAGTTAATAATAATATGAGATAAACGGGAAATCTGGCAACATTGCAAATATCAAATATAGAATCTCCGTAACCTAAAATAGGTGTACCCCAAATTTTGTACAATCAAGACTTTTGGGACACTCTGTATATATTTATTTTAATTTTAGTGTACTGTATTATTGTTGCTTATCCAATCCAAATTCATATGTATGCAATTTGCAAAATTCTCCTTCTAAATTAACGTTATTATTATTATTATTATTATCTTTCTTTCCTGCTGACTCATATCTTTATAGTATACAAGTGAAATTGGATCATGTTAACCTACTTTTTCGAAAAAAAAAGGCTGAATCATCTTTCAGACCCTGCTCTATCCCTTTTTGCTCCTTCCAAACACTCCTATTCTTTTTCATTTGATAATATTAAAATGTAGTCTATTTTCGTCTTTCCTTTTCCTTTTCTCACTTGATAACTTTTGACATTCACTATCAAGCCAACGACATTTAATAATAATAATAATCTAAAAAGCACAAACATACACTGTTATATTAGGCCGAGCACACGGTAAATATTTGTGACAAAAATTCTAGTGGAAAACAGATAGTGCCATCATACAGGGTGATCATTTGAATTCCGACACATTTTATGAGCCCATAACTTGGAAACCGATTAAGATATCGATAGGCGGTTTTGACTGAACGGCTTCAGGAATTAAGAATTTTTTTCCACGCTGTTGCCAATTTTGTATTTTTTCCCTAGACTTGGGTTTTTTGGAGATCAATAACCGAGCGAGCAGCGGCCGCGTTCATAAGCGCGAGCGTGAATTTTAAGATGTTATGAAATATTTTATTTTGTTACAAATAAATTGCAAGACTGAACATTGAAATTGGCACCCATTTGGTTTTCTTCTTTAGTCATTGAAGTCGACAACCAAGGCATATATTCACTTAATTATGGTTTACTGTAAATAATTGTCATTTTAGTGAAGGGAGTTATCAAAGATGTCAAAGATAATAGTTCAATACAATTATCGTTGGCATCCAAGGTATATATATAATATTGAACTTTGATCTCATCCCACATTATTTATGTTTTATAAAGAGAATTGAAATTGCTACTATTTTGACGGATAAGGAACTAAATAATCTACTAGTTTCTCATACTTTTCTCAGAAAATAAGTCGAAGTTTTTACTAAAAATTCATCCCTAGCTTGAATACACAGTTTTTCCAAAAACCGCTCTATTGATTATTCCACTATCCGAAAAAAATATCCTAAAATATTTTGACAGTGTAGGAATCAATCGGTAAAGGCGGTCCTCCGACTGTGGGGAGTGAAATTGGCAATTACTTCAAGTTACCTGTTACAGCAGTAGCTCACTGCGGGACGTCATTGAAGGGCAACATTCCAAAAGGACACTACCTACATCTGAATTTAGGGTCCATGTCGGGTGACGTTTTCCTGTTGTGCGAGACAATTTGGAAATAACGTTTTTTATGTCGTTTTGGAAGTTGGAAGGGTCAGTTTGAATTTCCGTCTTTGTATAAAATTGGGCGGGTTGGAGGTTGATCTGTTAGGGCTGTGTTGAGCATTTCGGTTTCTATTTCCGAGATGTCCTTTTAATATTCGGTTCACTTATTAGCGGCAATTCAGAAGCAAATAGGCAATAATTGTAACATAATTCCTTTGGAATAATTTGATGTGTAGTGAAATAGGGGTTGGATATTTTATTTACGTAAAATTGGATGCCAACACATTTCCCGTATGTATTTTTCTTAGATTGGTTCGGTTTATGATAGTCGACTAATAAAAATTTAAAAAATACATTGTATTCAAATAATACTGAACTCTAAGATGGAATAAAACAATTTGATTTGTTTAAATCTCTTCATTTTATTTGTATTTATGTTCAATTTAACCTGTGACACATTTCGCTGTATCAAACGAGTGAAGGTATATGAAACATTTTTAATTCTTTCCATCTATTCAATACTGAACTCTATTCGGCACAGATCATAATTCAACCTGCAGCTTCGATTGGAAATATTTGATTATTGTGTTGTCCATATCCAATAAAGCTTCTGCTAGGTCGTACCTCATTGCAGTAGACTCTTGCTTTGCAGTCCATCGGATCTGAGATGGAAGAGATTTGTGATCATGGCTGGTTTACTACTGCTGCTGCGTAGTTCTCATCTATTCGCACCAAAATAATAAGAGACAGCTTATTAGATCCAAAAGCGGTCATATATTATAAATACACAAGTGATAGCCTATGCAGATGACATCGCAATAATAACAAGACCACAAAAAGAACTGAAGCAAATCTTTAGAAATCTGGAAAATGAATTGAGGCAGTATAACCTTCATATCATTGAAGGGAAAACTAAATATTTAGGAATGGGAGCTGGAAAAAACACAAAAATATATATAACAAGCAATGGTGAAAACTATTCGTTTCAAACTGTAAGTCACATCGAATATCTGGGAGTAACAGTGACAGATAAAAGCGGAGAAGATGTGGTAATAGACAAAAAGATGATGAGTGCGCCCTAAGAAAATGATAAAATCAAAATTATTAACAAAGATCAGACAATCCAAAACAATTATACGACCTACCTTGTTATACGGAGGTGAAGATTGGATATTAAATGAAAAGAATGAAAGTAAACTAGAGAGGAGGGAAGAAAATATTCTTAGAAAAATCTACAAGATAAATAAGGATGCGGGGCACTGGAGAAGAAAACCGAACAAAGAAATCCAAGATATGTCCTTATACATGGTTTTACCATGGTTCATGTGGGTAGGACGAATGACAAATGGTGTGTGCAGAAAATGCTACTTGGTGGTGAAATAAGTGAGAAAAAATGGAAGGAGATAGATGGATGCTTCTAATAAAGACTTGAAACAGTTAGGAACCGAGGACTGGAATAGAATTGCAAGACATCGAATAAAATGGAGAAACAACGAAAAAAAGAAACTATGGTCTAAGACGCTATTCTTGTGAACTATTTTATATAGGCATAAGAAAAATACTGCAGCTATAAAAATTGTATGTATAAATCCATAATTCATTTGATAGACTTTGCTGATTTGCTGTAATGTGCTCGTTTTTACGTGTCCTCCGAAAGACAGCATATCTTCATTATACCTCGTGCTCATTAGTAAATGCCTGCGAGCTATGTCCCAATAGTCAGGGTATCACCCTGTATATGTGATACCCAATTACAATCAAAAATGCTTGCTTATATCCTGTAGTTTTTACTTTTCCGTTTCCCCTTAACGTGTGGCTCACATTATTGAACTAGTATGCTTATTAATATTTTCGTTATTAAACTTTTTACTGGAAACTTTGGTTTGAAAATTTTCAAGTAAATGCGTTGCCTGAATACACATATAGTGGACGATGAAAAGTGTTTATCGAAAGCATTTCGATATTAACGAAAACCATTTAATTTGAATTTAAATAAGAAGCTTTGTAGCACAGTTTTAAACACTCCTCCTTTAACAACACTAGAGTCGTCGAGGGTGAAAAACCAATTTCCATAAAGTGGAAATTTCCATTAACTTCACTTTTAGGCGATATTTACCATTTTTAAATAAGTAAATTTCAAATGTAATTTCGGTATTGCGCTAGTTTTGTAGTATTTATTTTGTATCACAGTTTTTTCGTTTTTCGAGTAAATTTAATAACTGATTTGAAAAGATTGATTCCATTTGCAGGACTTTCTTGTTGACAAAATATTTAAAGAATTTGTATATTCGAAGGTGAATAGATTTTAAAAATTTGACCAAGGGGCTTTGAGAAATAAGACCAAAAGTATGCAATAGGTATCCATAAATATTAAGAATGGATTGCTCATTTTTCTTGGTATAAAAATTAATACTCGAAATCGTATATTAAGTACCAAGTATCAAAAAAGTTGAATTTGTCACAAGTTTTCTGAGGCACGAGTGGAACGAGTGCCTAATGAAACGGGTGACTAAATATGTTTTTGACACCTGGTGCTCACTATACTTTTTCTACTCCCGCAGGAAAAAAACATAATTATATTATATTGCAAAAAACTTAATTAGACACAAAAATAATTCTAATTAAAAAATATAAGGTACATATCGGGTTTATCGGGGTCGCTGAATCCGAAAAGTAATGCAAAATTTCAAAAAAGAAAATGGAGGACGATATACGGACGAAAAGTATCAAAAAAACAACATAATAAGACACAAAAATGATTCAAATTAGAAAATATAAGGTATAGACCAGGGTCGATAATTTTTGAAACAAAAAAAAATTATAGTAGGATGAAACCCATTATAGAAGGAGGGGAATATGATATAATTGAAGAAAAAATAAATTACGGGCGATCCGAGTTCGGGAAGTGGGAGGGGGAGAGTTTCTAAGGGTGAAAAATGGTTTATCTCGATTTCTGGTAAAACTACAAGTGCTACGGAAAAAAGTTAAATGGCAAAGTTGTGAGTAATAAAAAGCTCTACAACTTTTGTATCCACGATTTCTACACATAACCTCAAAATTTATGTGAAAAGCTCAAATAACCAAGTTTTTGGTTTTTTATTTTTCTTTTTCAAAAAAAAAATATTTTTTTTACGAAATTTCGTGAAAACTTACCTTATTATGTCCCAAATACACTGTAATTTATTTGATTTGAAATACTTTTTTTTTCACCATATTTTGACTCGATATCAAAAAAGCACCCTAATTTTCAATCGAAAATTCTGGCGTCAAAATATCAGCTTTTTTCAAAAAGTCGGTGGGCTTTTTGTTCGTTGAAATATCTACTTTCTGATAGTCTGAAAAAAAATATACATCTCCATGGTAAATGTTCTCAGAAAATGCAAAAAATGAAAAAAACTCAAATTCGAAGTTTTTTTTAATCCGGTACAATTTCATCGAAAAAATGTGATTGCTGCAATTTTTTCGAGTTAAAAGGTTTATCCACTAAATTCGAATTACATTCATGTCATAGAAAATCTCATAAAATGTAAATATACATGTAAATCGTACTATTGAATTTAGATAGTTCACTTTGATTACATTAATCTTGACATTTATAAATACACTATCTTGAATTCTAATCACTTATCCATTTATTTTTGTTTCTTCGATGGAATTTCTTCGTTAGACTCGACAAACCTTTCCAACTCTAGGTGATCTTCGAAATCTTCAAGACCTTTTTCGTCTCCAATGTTATTTCCAATCTGCATTGGTTCTTCATCCACAATTTCATCTGAATTATTTATTTCTTCGTTGGTTTTCTCTTCCATATTGGAGCAATTTTCAGAACCATGACAATTTGTACATAAATTTGTGAATTTTAAACCATGTCTTCGGCAGCCACATTCCAAACTGTTACACCCAGCTTCACAGCTTCAGCAAATAGTTTTGAGCAATACTTCCGGAATTAAATCCTTTTCTGTAAATTTGGTCATAATGCCACGTTGATGTTTCTTCCAGCTTCTATCTGTTGTTGTCAATTCGTTGCCTAACCAAGTTTGAAGCTGAGAATATGCCCTGTAACAATGCTGTTCTGCTGCTCCTTCAGTGGGTGAGAGATTTGCCGAAATGAAGAGTGATTTAATTTTTGCCAATTGATTTTTTTGAAACCTTGATTGACTAATAAATAGGCATCAACAAATATTATTTGAAGAAGATTCTACAACTTTTTCATAATATTGTTGATATCTTATTAAATGTTAACTTCATTATAACTTAATTGTTTGTTAATTATAGTAGTGTATTTCGATTAGAAATTTTTTCGTCTATCCATGTAACATGGAATCTTACGTTTATTGAGTAATTGAAGTCTAAACTTTAATAAATAGCTCAAAATTGTACATTATAGTGATTAAAAAAAAATTCGAATTTGAGTTTTTTTGATTTTTTGCATTTTCTGAGAACATTTACCATTGAGATGTATATTTTTTTTCAGACTATCAGAAAGTAGAGATTCCAACGAACAAAAAGCCTACCGACTTTGTGAAAAAAGCTGATATTTTGACGCGAGAATTTTCGATTGAAAATTAGGGTGCTTTTTTGATACCAAGTCAAAATAGGGTGAAAAAAAAAGTATTTCGAATCAAATAAATTACAGTGTATTTGGGACATAATAAGGTAAATTTTCACAAAATTTCGTGAAAAAAATATTTTTTTTGAAAAAGATAAAAATAAAAAACCAAAAACTTGGTTATTTGAGCTTTTCACATAAATTTTGAGGTTATGTGTAAAAATTGTGGATACAAAAGTTGTAGAGCTTATTATTACTCACAACTTTGCCATTTTACTTTTTTTCGTAGGACTTGTAGTTTTGCCGGAAATCGAGATAAACCACTTTTTACCCTTAAAAACTCACCCCCTCCAACTCCCCGAACTCGGATCGCCCGTAATTTATTTTTTTCCTCAATTATATCATATTCCTCTCCTTTTATAATGGGTTTTATCCTACTATAATTTTTTTTCACTTTTTACTGTTTTTGAAGGCTTCGGCACTGGTCTAGTGTACAGGAGGTTGATAGCTGTCTTTTTAACGTTAGTATTGACTGAAAAACAGGTGATTGCAATAAAACTAGCCGAATCTATCTGTCAGGTTCAGGACTTTTTAGTCCATGTAATACAGGGAGCCATATATAAACTAACAACGCGGCTGCTCATTTCCAGTATATCCGTAGCACTGTAAGTGGAGGCATCAGATGTTGAAAAACTAGCTCCAATCAGAGTGTATAGCTTTGTCTTTCACTTATCCAGTCTATTCAATGATAAAGACAACAATTTACGAAAAGATACTAGATATATTCAGATTTATTGTAGCTAATCGTTCCCAAGTGTTGATGTTAGCGTTGAATACGAATTAAAAATTGTCATGAATTTTATTTGAAAAATATTTGATTTAATCCCAACTTCATGTATTAGTTGTATTACTTATCTAATAATATTTATTTTTGTTGCAGGTTAGTTACAAATATAAATTGATTGGCATTCAAGGTAAGAATACTTTGAATTTTAAGAAAAAAACTTCTACAAACGGTAAATTCTTCTATTACATAATAATCATAGAGAGTATTTTTATAAATTTTTAGTTGGTGAGGGTTTTGTAATACGGCTGATTTTGATACCATTTGCATTGTTGACAGACCATCCATTTTTCTGGAAATAAAATGAATTTTGTTATTTCGAATAAATCGCTTTGTATATTTTTAGTTTTCGAAATGGTGAATATATATTTTTTATGTAATATTTTCTATATTTTCATGCCTCAGTTATGGCCAAATTTACATAAGTGAGGATATTAAATCTTACCCTCACCTTTATGAAAGACAATGAGGAAAAGGCTTGGAACCCGTCAATTTCTATTTTAATACATACAAAAAATGTGTCAC
This sequence comes from Galerucella tenella, assembly GCA_910591685.1. Classification (NCBI taxonomy): domain Eukaryota; kingdom Metazoa; phylum Arthropoda; class Insecta; order Coleoptera; family Chrysomelidae; genus Galerucella; species Galerucella tenella. The sequence goes on along the minus strand of CAJUYH010000895.1, from coordinate 342 downwards.
CCATTTACTTCCTACACTTGACAGCTAGCATCAAATGTATCAAATAGTCCCAGGGGGGTCGCGCGTTACTTCGTTAGAAATGGTTTGAAAAGCAGATCTTAAAGATGTAACATTTTCAAATTTTGGATGTAACAGTTAATGGAAATTATCAAAAAATAATGTATTGCATCAATATCCTAAGGTGTAGGGGGTAAAAGGGGTAACCATTTTTTGTAATAAAAATAAAAATAGACAGGTGCGGAGAATTTTGATCTTTATTCTAAATATTTTCTTGGGTGGGGGAAGTAAGCTTTAATATCTAGTTTTTAAATGAGAATAACTTCATTTTTTCAAATGGGACAT
>CAJUYH010000894.1:62402-86702 GCA_910591685.1 Galerucella tenella | reverse complement strand
AGTGTATTTTTATCATTTTAATGCATCTACTCTGCAAATATCAACTTGGCTTCTCGTTTCCTTTGGAAGTTACAATTTATTTTAGTTTTAAGGGTGACGTTTCAACCCTTGTTCCCCATCGTAAGCAAATTTCCTCGAAGCAGTGTATTTTTATTTTTGACCTTTGCCGATTCTAACAGGATGTTTGTTACAATTTTTGATAATATAGATTTATAATTAAATAACGTCTTGCACCTCTCATGAATTAACTGTTAACAGCAGGATACCTGTATCAAGATTCAGATATAGATATTTTAATTATGAATCGGTTTCTATTTTTGTATCCTCTTAAATCTGGAAAATTACATACATAAATATTCTATAATAGACTGGAGGTCAATTTTTTGGTATCCCTATGATTATATCAAATAGATGATCTATTTGTATTTAACATTAAAAAAAATCAGGTACAAAAATCATGAATTTTTAATATTTACGGTTCATATAGAGAAAAGGAGAATTAATTACATACTTGTTAAGATACTAAAAAGGACAAGTAAAAGTTATAAATTTAAATCTTATAACATAATAGAAGAAAAAAGGAGAAAAGAGGAGAAAAGATGAGAAAATAGGAGAGAAAGTGTTCAAGAATTATTGAGAATTGGATAAATTGAGATGAAAATAAGAAAGAGATTACATGTACTAGAAATTTGTTGAAATAATTATCTTCTCCATATATTGTAGACAATGCATTTTATCACTGTTTTGAAGGACGAAAAAGTAACTACAAAGTGCGAACGGCAGCTGTTCATCAGTAAAATTAAAATGTTAAGAGTGTAGACCGAAAAAAAAAGGACACAAATCAGTTTTTTTCCATTAAGTACCTTTATTACATAGACAAATGTGATTGTTGATAACCCCTCTCATATAATATACAAATTTACCAATTTAACAAAACTAGAATACCTATCAAAAAAATTTAACAATTGTACTCTTGGAGTCAAGTGAAGTATTTGAGACCTTCAATTATTTATAACCCTACCCAACATATAATATGAGAATTTACCACATTTTAGCTATAATAGGTTCACACCAATATATACATGTAAGACTCAATTATCACAATTATTTATATTTTATTGAGTATTTTATATTTTTACTGGAATTGGTGGAAGAGCAGGAACGGACTACTCGTCTGAACCCGAACCAATCTAGCCATTTATCCACATCAGTTGGAAACATTCGAAAAATTGTCGCTATTTTGTGATGTTCATCCTACACTATATTGTGTTCCTGTTATATACCTAATGTGGATAATAAATGTATTATTATTATTATTATTATATTACAACATTAAGTTTAAATAGTAAAATAGGCAATATCTAAACAATAGAATATGATAATCAAATATTAAATTTGAATAGTGAATTACGTAGAGTAAATGTATCTAAGTATTTAGAATTTCATTATCAAAAATTGAATTTCAACTGTGAAGTTATTAGAGTAAGTAGGTACCTATATAGAATTTTATTATCAAAAACTAAATTTGAAAAGTAATCTACGTCAAATAAAAATGTATCCATACATCAATTAGCAGTAGGTAAAGAAAATCCATTGAAAACTATGGTTGAATACAATTGAAATGTCAAATTTAAGAAAAAAGAAAAAAAATGAAACCTGTATCCCAGAATTGGAAAGGATTCTAAAGAAAGAGTACTAATAGTCAATGTCTGCCTACGGTTTACTGCAGTTTTATGGTCTTTTACCTGAAATCGTGCTATCAATATGATAAAAATAAATTATAGTCAATAAATTCACGTCTCCATTTATTTGGAAGACGGAAGCATCTTATATGGAAAACCCAACAGGTTACTCAAGGAAGTAAAAAATTGAGCTTAATAATACAATAGTTGTGTTGTGATTATCTTGATCCGGTCGTTATAATCCGAGGCGCACTTGAGGATTACAATATTCAGCCTCATCCGCTACCTATTTTCTGCATATCGGCCTTGTAACGTTAGTAACTATAGTTAGATATTTTGAGAAAAAACAAATACATATTCAATATTACAATTTTATTTTTATATTTTAAGTACAGCATATTCATGTGTTCGCAATATGTAACGAAACTAAGTTATGATGGCCAATTTATATCTAGATCATAATTTCGTTCACCACATATATTTTTTTCTTGTTTAAAATTAACCTGAGTTAATTATTTCCATCAATCTCACATACATCTGAATAATAGTGTTAAGATTTAAACAGTGCAGTTAAGGTTAACACAAGGCTTTGAAATAAATTCCTTATAATATTTTGCAGACTTTCTGGCTACTCTCGTTCTATTGGGGCTGTTGAAATCAACAGAGTATAATCCGTATTTCACACTGGAAAAAATGTTATACTTGTATATTTTAATTTTCTTCTCTAGAAAGAATGCCAATACTTACGAGTATCCAAGGAACCATTCATAGTTATCCAACAAACTCCAAACAGTATAACCGAGTAAATTTACTCCCTTATCCATAGCATCTCTCTAAGTGAATGCTAAAAAAAGTTCGTTGCTATAATTACACGTATAAAAGAATTAATTAAAGCGTAAATATACAAGGCGATTGATTCGTGTGATAAAGCTCAGTCTGTTATCAAGAAAAGATAATTATAAAAACTGTAGCCAGCTTTAAGCTGTTAAAGAGTGTTTAAAAACTCGTTGTCAGTTTAAATTTATGTTAATATTTGACTTTAAACTGAAATCTGACTCATTTTCCCATTACAACAATATGAGGTACTCTTAAATAAAATACAAATTGATCCATTTAAAATTACTGAATAAATAATGTACTTGACTTCTCACAATGTATATAATTAAGAATCTTTGGATTCAATAGATTATTATTCACTGGATCCAATTGAATTAAGGTGAATATCTTTATAGCTGAGTACACATGACTAGAAAGTCAAGAAAACATAAATTTTAATTTATTAAAATCGCAGAGCGCTTTCGGCTGTTAAGCCATCTTCAGTGCTTACCTGCAAGTAAGTAATAAAGTTGGAAAATGTAATAAGAAGTAGGTAAAGAATTACTTACTCGTCAGGTAAAGTAGGTAAAGAATTACTTACTCGTCAGGTAATTTTTATTATTTATTTTTTTTTACTTAAAAAAAAATAAAAAAAAATAATAAAAATTACCTGACGAGTAAGTAATTCTTTACCTACTTCTTATTACATTTTCCAACTCTATTACTTACTTGCAGGTAAGCACTGAAGATGGCTTAACAGCCGAAAGCGCTCTGCGATTTTAATAAATTAAAATTTACATAGAATACAAATATGTTTTCTTGACCAATTGAATTACACAGAGCGCTGAACTTGTCAAGATTTTTAGGAAACTTGCAAGGTTATAACTTTTCAAATACCCTGTATATCAGTTAACAACCTTATATCGTTGTAGTGGGGAGGTGAAGCGGATTTCAGTTTTACAGTATAGGGTGTACCATTGAAAAAACCATAACTTTGATCTGTCACCCAGTTATGGAGAGAACACTGTGTAACATTGTACCTAACTAATTTTGAAATATAAATCTTTAAGCTGCAATTTTTACACATAACTTTTTTTTTGTTATTTTTAATGATAACGGACCTAATGCATACAATGAATAAAAGCACAATATTTTGACTTTAATCTTGGGGGAATGCACAAGTGTACTTCTAAGTAATTAGTATTTAGCTGATGTCATCGTCACCGTACATAAACAATCTGACTTAATCCGAAGCAGGCTAGTATTCGTGAAGTAGGGTATATTATGATTTATAATTATCTATTAAAAATTTGATAACTGAAGAAACCACTAGTGCCTTTGTCGCAGTGTAAGTTGCGGGTGACTTATGCAACTATCAAAGTAAGAATTACACATTTCACGTGAATTTTTTAAGTCAACGTTAGTGTGCGTCAAAATTTTTTGAATTATTCGGTAGGCGATAAGCAGTTGTGTATCAGCTGCTCACACTTCACTACGCTCGCTCGTGCATCTCTCCGGCTGCTAAAGCTCATATACTATTGTAGCCAATACTTTACAAACAGAGTAGTTGTTTTAAGATTACCTTTTTGAAGGTAATTCGTTCATCATCTTGCAATGAAGCACTTTCAAGACCCAAGCCGTTTTCAGTTATGAAAATGTCTGGTTTTCCATATTCGTTGTGTACCCAAAGTATTAAATCAGCCAGACTTTCCCTCAGTATTCTGAAAATAGATATTGAAATTAAACATAATAGTACATTATTTTGTTTCAAGTGATGTTCAATACGCCCTTATCTCCAATAAAGAAGATTATAGAAAATCATATCGTTCACAAAAAAGGGCAAAATGATTTATTTGGAGCTGTCGATAAAACTATCTTGGAGTTATTAAAACAAAAATATATCATACTTGATCAGACATTTCTTGTAGTACTTCAAGCCGAAGAAAAAAAGTAGTTCAAATAGGTTTCGTGGTTAAGTTCAAGTAGCAAACTGAGAAAAGTCATGCGGAGTATAACACCTTGGAGAACCTTGCCCACTAAAAGAAGAACACAGACCATTTTGACACGACTACGTCTGGGTCATACACGTTTCACTCACGAGTATCTTCTTAAAAGGAAATGTGCATGACATGTGATGTACCAAAGTGTTGAACATGTATTAGTGCAGTGTCCGGTTTTTGAAATAAATCGTAAAAAGTGCAATTTTCCGTGCTCCATAGACTCGTTATTAAATGATCACTGTAACGTGGATAATCTTATGAAATTTCTGAAGGACATTGTCATTTATAAGAAAATCTAAATAATATGTTATGTAAATGATTATTGAACAAACCATACTGTACGCTAATAACCCAAGGCGGTTGATGCAGTTTACCTATTTCTAAATAAAAAAAATATCAAACAAATAGGTAATGAATAATGAACTACAAATCAACTGCAATTTATCAAAGTTGCCAGGTGAATTATTTTTGTTCTTGTGGGGCGTTTCTATTTAAATTTAGCTCACGTTGTACTATGTGGAAGAATCCAAATGAATTCCATTTGAAAATAAATAAAAATATTGTTTTTAAATATTATTTATTTCAGGGGTCAAAAATAATAGTTTTTGAAAATTACTTTTCAACGAACACGGACCTCTACTTCTCGGGCTATATGCCCCGACAGACATTGAATTACACTTCTAAGTTAAGCGGGGTTGGGATATCTGAACGATATAACCAACCATTCTGGTTTTTAGATATAAGGAACAACATCACTTATTGCTTTTTATATATTATCGAGTCTTCACAATGAGGCTTAGGTGGATAGGTTTTGTATGGACATTTAGGGTAGTGGAAACCAATGGTATTCTTCGAAATAAATTCTTTTTCAATCTAATTCTTTGTACGTTTCTGTTGGAATTGTCAGATAAGTCCCAAAAATTTTTTAGATACGCACCTTAAGTCCTTCAGCTGTAGAAGCTTTAACTCTTGCATCACTACCTGGGCTGATATCGGTAATATCCGCCTCTGGTGGTTCTCCGAAAGTGGTGTAGAAAGCGTTGATGGCTACTAGTCTGAAGATCTTCGAAGTTGCATTTTTTCTTTGAGAGTAAATTTAGGTAAACGAGATTCAGGGAAACCTTGTAATTTACTTCTGTGGTCGATACGTTTTCTCATTATTTCAGGATAATCACCATGGTAGAGTGGGTGAAGTATTCTGAAAATAAATATTGGAATTAAACATAATAGTACATTCTGTTATTTCAAGTGATGTTTAATACGCCATTTTTCTTCGGGAAAGGATATTATAGAAAATCATATCGTTCAGAAAAAAGGACAAAGTGATTTATTTGGAAATGTCTATAAAACTGACTTGGAGTTATTAAGACAAAAATATATCATGCTTGATCAGACATTTCTTGTAGTAGGTACGTCAAGCCTAAGAAGAAAAGTAGTTCATATGGGTTTTAAATATCAGACAAATAGATAATGAATAATGAACTACAAATCAACTGCAATTTATCATAGTTGCCAGGTAAATTATTTTTCTTCTTGTGGGACGTTCTGTTTAAATTTCGCTCACGTTGTACCATGTCCAAGAATCCAAATGAATTCCATTTGAAAATAAATAAAAATATTTATTTTAGGAATCAAAAATAATAGTTTTTGAAAATTACTTTTCAACGAACACAGACCGTTCACTAAGAAGCAACATCTACTTCTGGGGCTATGTGCCCCGACAGACATTAAATTACACTTCCAAGTTAAGTGGGGTTGGGATATCTGAACGATACAAACAACCGTTCTTGTTTTTAGATAAAATGAACAACATCACTTATTGCTTTTTATAGATTATCAAGTCTTCACAATGGGGCTTAAAAGGATAGGTTATGTATGGACATTTAGGGTAGTAGAAACCAATGGTATACATCGGAATAAATTCTTTTTCAATTTAATTTTTTGTACGTTTCTGTTGGAATTCTCTCAACTTTGTTTAATCTATGAAAATGTGTCAGATAATACCAAAAAATTAGTAAGATACGCACCTTAAGTCCTTCAGCTAAAGATGTTTTAACTCTTGCATCACTAAATGCGCTGATATCGGTAATAACCGCCTCTGGTGCATCTTCTCCGAAAGTGGTGTAGTAAGCGTTGATGGCTACGTAGTCTGAAGATCTTCGAAGTTGTATTTTTTCTTTGAGAGTAAATTTAGGTAAACGAGATTCACGGAAACCTTGTAATTTACTTCTGTGGTCGATACGTTTTCTCATTATTTCAGGATAATCACCATGGTAGAGTGGGTGAAGTACCCATCCAAGCTGTAAATACAAATTGGTAACTTTATAATTTGTAACATCTTCAAGCGAACTGGAAAGGTATCGTTTAAATTATTTTTCATGCGGAAATTCACGCCATAAAAAAGTGTACCCAGTTCAAAATTGACAAAGGATATATGTGTGTGTTCAAAATTGTTCAAAATTGACAAAGGATATAGAATAGGATTATCATAATATCGGATAGTCGACGAGCCTTTAAAGCACTGAGATCTTATGTAATCAGTTCCAAAATTATTACACCTTATTGTGGATTATAGGATACTCTGGAAAAGAAGAAAATGAGCTATCAAAGAGGGGGACTAAAACACACTTTTGGATGCTGGAACCCTTTTGCGGTATCATCAGCACCAATGTATTATTGGAATAAATAGGCAAAGCCGAAAAAAGAGAAGATCTGACTATTGGAAAGATCTAGTAGGGTTAACTCAAAGATTTTGCTGGGTAACTACAACAAATTAATGCATAAGTCAAAGTAAAACTTCACTTAGAGTCTTAACAGGGATACTAACGGTACATTGCCACCCAAATGGGCATCTGAAAAAAAGAAGATGGATTATCTGACATGGAAGAAGAAACCGTCTTCTAAATACTTGCGAAGTGAACAGCAATTTAGAATCCTCTAGTGCACAACACCTAGGTACCTAGGAGATTACTGGATGGAAGAGGAACATTTATCTAAGTTAAAGCTTGCAGATATCCTAAAATTCCTCCGGGAGATAAAACTGACGGAACTACTAGTCTCTGGGACTAGAAACTAAGTAGAAGTAGAAGCGTAATTGAAATATCGTTTCATGCTTGTCTTTCTATGGTGAAGTTGATTAGTTTGAATATTAGTGGCTTGTAGTGTAAAATATATATTTACCTGAAATTGCATGCATCGGTCAGATGCTTCGATATCTTCACCAGAGTTGGTAACGGGATAACAGCGAATAAAAAATAGAAAAAGAATTGAACTTGTATTAAACATAAGATTCGATTATTTACATTTAAAAATAATTTTTTTCACTACTAGCCGTGAAGTTGACAATTATTGCTTCTTCTAGCCAACTGAGAAGTTGAATTTCTTTATTAGTGGTTAATAATTATTAACCTAGGTCAATAATGAACAAATTCAAATATTTTGAGAAATCAGGGATGGTAGTTCAACAAAAACTTGTGCAACATAATTTTGTATACCCAGGAGATTGTCTTTAACAAAATTGCTGCTTGAAATTACCCACCAAGATGAAATTTTTTGAATAAAAATGCCATTAGTTTAAAATTCGCGCTCAACCAAAAATGACTGATGACATAAGGAGTACGTTGATAATATATTGAAAGCTGACAGTCAGACGACGGGGTAAACACTTATTGTGGTGCGTTTGTGGATTATTTTTAATTTTTGTCCTAAATTTGGCTAGTGGGAAAAATTGTATATACACCATGGTTATGAAGACATTTATAAACCTCGCACCTTATTCCGCTCGGGGCAAAGGCCCTCGCGAAATAATCTTGGTGCTCGGTCAATAATATAGTCTTCACCACCTTGGTGTGTAATATACTATTGAACATAATAATAATAAACAGGTCTTTAATAAAAGAACATGGTAAAAATACGTATCTATAGGAATTTTAATTGCAAATATGCCCGTAAATGAATTTACTTACCTTTCTGTCTGGATTTGAATTATTTCTGGTAAATGTGATAAGCTTCAGCATGTGCTCTTAGTAAATTATGCATACAGATGTATTCTCCTCCAACCGTGGTGAGATTATATCCTGGAGCGAAAGGTGCCACTAATGGCATAAATAAATTTTGTCCATAACCAGTACATTGAATAGTGGGCTCGCTGAATGTTATCCAATACTCGACATCATCTCCGAAATTTTTGAAACACAGCCTAGCATAATCTCCGAACCAATCCGGAAAATTGTAGTTTTCAAAACCACCTTGCTCTTGAAGAGTTTGCGGCATGTCCCAATGAGATAAGGTGATCACTGGTTTTATCTTGTTAAGTTTCAATAGTCTTATAAAGTCTTAGTAGAAGTCAATACCCTTCTGATTGATTTGATTGATTAAGCCTAAAAAACACACTCCTATAAGCGCCAAAGATAAAATATTGAATTATAACAAGAGTACTAGGGAAATACAAGAAGAAAATCATGTTTTGGTTTTGGTTTTAAAGAAAATGAATTCTTAATGAATGCTTTTTCATTTAAATAAACCCTGTAAGTCTCCTATCCAATCTGCGCAATTCTTAGATCTAGGTTAGGTTAGGTTCCAGAGAGAAAGGACTGGGCGAATCTCAACTGGTACACTTATGGCTTTAAAACAGACTCTGGAGTAGGAGCCAGAATATACGGCGTACAAGAGGAGATCACGATCTCTCTAAGCATAGGGAAACTTGCTACTGTCTTTCAGGCAGATGTAATGGCGGTGCAATGCTGTGCAGAAGAGTTGATGAGCCAAAGAATCGTCATCACTGAAGGCGATACGCTCATATTGGAATTGATGCCTAAGTAAAGAGAGCATCCACAAATAGATAAACAACCAGGCGTTGCGCTGGTGGTATGAAACCCCAGGACAAAGGCACGCTAAATTATTCCTTAAAAGCCCTTCGGCCAAACTGTCACACGACCTACTATGCCAAAGTCAGGATACGACGAGGATGATGGTGGGAATACTGACCGGACATGGCTGAGGAAACATATGCACACAATTGGCCTAGCAGATGACAGCCTATGCAGGTTCTGCCAGGAAGAAAACGAAACCGCAGAGCACATACTCTGTGAGTGTGAAGGCCTAGCAAGAGTGCGGTTTCACTTACTCGGAGAAGAAAAACCGAGGACAGAGAGCTACGCAAGTGAGCCGGTATAAAGTCTAATAAGTCTAATAAACAGAATAAAGCTAGATATCGAGCTCTAAATATAGGAAGGACCTCAATAGATCTGCAAAGGACGCAATGGGATAGGACAAAAAGCAACTCCAATTCTAATGTAATCTTGATCTAGATCAGTCTTTCCCAACGTGGGCGATAACGCCCCCTTGTGGGCGCTGCAGGCCTAAAGGGGGGCGGTAAGAGACCCAAAAAAAAGGGGGCGTTGTGTAGGGCTTTGGGGCCGATTTATAATTTCATCTACCTAGCTAGGAAGACTCTTAGACACCGACTGAGCTCTCGACTCTCGACTCTCGACTACATCTTGTGAACATCAACTAATATTAATTAAGATATAGCTCAAACTCGGTTCGATATAATAGACCGCGGGCAATCATGTTTTAACAAGTTTTTGTTAAATAATCCGATTTGTACGTTCCTGTATCAATCGGCTGGTTCTATAATACTTGTTCTTGCTTGTCGAGTACGATTGGGCGTCGAATGAGATAAACGAGTTTATGCACGTTTGTCTTATTCATGTTGGTGCGTGCTGCTTATGCAATCCTATATAAACGACGTAAATTTATTTTATTTTCATTTGCGGTTTCGCGCATAATAGATAAGCAGTACTTGATTTCAACACTTACGTATTTCTCAAAACAAAACAATGTGAGAAGTAAAAAAGAAGAGACGTCAATACTCTGCGGAATATATTAAATTCGGATTTATTGAAAATCCCACAAACCCGTCGTCGCCTTTGTGTTTTCTATGTCTAAAAACATTTTCGAACGAAGCAATGAAGCCTTCAAGACTGCAAGATCATTTGAATAAAATGCATCCAGATAAGATAGACAAGAATGTAGCATATTTTCAAGACCTAGAGAAGAAGCACAATACTCAGCTAAGTGTATCAAAACTATTTTCGGCGGCTGCTAAGCAAGATGACGACGGACTTCGAGCTTCGTACAATATCTCTTTGTTAATTGCTCAAAAAGGCAAACCACACAACATCGCAGAAGAGTTAATTTTGCCAGCAATAAAGGAAGTAATACTGTGCTTCATAAACCGACCGCAGATATTATTCGAAAAATTCCTTTGAGTAATAATTCTGTGCAAAAGACGAATTGATGAAATGGCTGAAAACATTGAAGAATTATTGTGCAATCATCTGAGGACTAGTCAATTCTCAATGCAGCTCGATGAGTCCACTTTACCAACTAATGAAGCGTTGTTGCTATCTTACGTGAGGTTTATTGAAGATGAGAAAATACGTGAAGAACTATTGTTTGCCAGAAATTTGGAGACAGATACAAAAGGCGAAACCATATTCAATACATTGGAAAAGTTTTGTGAAGAGAAAGAGATTCCTTTGAAAAATATTATATCAGTTGCTACGGATGGCTCTCTGGCTATGACAGGGCGCCATAAAGGCTTCATAGCGTACTTAAAAAATAAAATTCCAGATGTCCTTGCTATACATTGCGTTATTCATAGACAACATTTGGTAGCTAGAAACTTAAGTGAACGACTATTTCAATCACTGCAATATGTCATCAAAGCAGTCAATAAAATCCGTAGCAGCTCTTTGAATGATAGATTATTTCATCAGCTTTGTGTTACTAATGACGAAGATTTCAACCGTTTGTTGCTTCATACTGAAGTTCGTTGGCCGTCAAGAGGCAATTGTCTGATTCGATTTTACAACCTGTTTGACTCTGTGATAGAGTTCTTGGAAACTAAAGATACAGAACTGCGCAACAAGCTCATAACATCAAAGAATAATATAGCTTACATGACAGACATGTATAAATTGTTCAACGACATGAACCTCTAACTGCAAGGCGATGAACTAAATTTGATTAAAACAAAAAATGTCGTTGCTGCTTTCGCAGCCAAACTGTTTCTGCACATAAAGAATATATAATAAAAGCTCTAGATCAAGGTCAAAGCACTGTATTGGTAATGCTAGATTTCAGTCGAGCTATCGATATTTATTAGAAAACTATCTTAAATTTAGACAGCAGCAAGTTTGTTTAGACGGAGTTTATTCAAATTTTCTTTCACTAAGGTCAGGTGTTCCACAAGGTTCTATACTTGGACCACTATTATTTAGTATGTATACTTCTCAGTTATTGAACCAAATCTTAAACTGTAATGTTCACTTCTACGCTGATGATACTCAGTTATATTATAGTTTTAGACCTCATGAAGTGGACACTGCCTGTGTAGTTATTAATGATGACTTAAAAAAGTTTATCGATTGTGCAACTGAACATTGTTTATTTATTAATCCAACAAAATCTAAAGTTATGATATTTGGGAACAAAACTCAAAGACAATATTTGTTGAACTCCATAAATATTTCTATTAATAATGAAAAATTAGAAATAGTAAATGAAGCAAAAAACTTAGGGGTAATTTTCGATTCTGAACTAAGATTTGAGAGACATATAAATAAGTTATTACAACGTGCTTATTGTAAAATTAAGATGATTTATGGAAATAGACATTTATTTCCTATTCACATAAAAAAACAGCTTTGTGATACCTTGGTTCTCTCTTTATTTAATTATGTGGATGTGTTATATAGTCCCAATCTAACAATTACGTACAAAAAGAAAATTCAAAAGGTTCAAAATTCTTGTCTTCGTATGATTTTTGGTATAAGAAGACGGAAGAAGATTTCGCATAAATTAAAAGTAATACATTGGTTAAATATGGATAATAGAAGAAAACATCACTTTCTTACTTCATGTCATACGTTAATTGTGAATAAAAAGCCCTCTTACCTCCATCGCAAAATTACGTATCGTTCTGATGTCCATAATGTAAATATAAGAAATAGGGGATTATTGACTATACCCTATTTCAAGACTGAACTATTCAGGCGTTCCTTTAGTTACTTGATCTGTGACTTGTACAATAAAGTTGTTCCTCAGTTTAAAAAATTTAATATTTCGAAATTTAAATCAGTTCTTAAAAGACACATTTTGGAAAGTCAAAACTAACTGAAGAGTTTTAGGATTTTTGTCATGGTTATTGTTTATTTCTCTAAATATTTACATTCTCCTTACATACAAATATACATTTTTTATTTTATTTTTGCAAGTAAATTTTATGATTGAAATTTTTGAATTGGATTCTAATATTAAGGCATAAAATTAATTTATATCTAGCATTGGACACGACCCCTTAATACAAAGGACATTATAATTACCTATTATTCTACAAAATTATCTATAATAATTATATAAATACATGTTCCTAATCGGGTTAAGTGGAAGAATATTTTTGTTGTGTCTAGTACACAACAAAAATGAACTTCGCCCGTTATTTTTAATTACTGTCATTTGTATTAATAATTTTTGGAAATAAAAGATGTTTATTATTATTATTATTATTATATTGGCAGACGTGAGTTTCACAATTTTCCGAATTTATCAGTATACTGCAGTAACGCGGACTTGTTTGCCTACTGCCAACATTTGGAAAACCTCCACATTGACTTCACCGAACGATACCAGGACATTTTAAACTTGGAAATACCAGACTGAGTGTTGGATCCGTTTTCAAATGTCACCACAGCAATGTCACCTCAGCTGGAAGAAGAACTTATAGAATTGACAACAAACGAAGAAATAAAAATCAAGTTCAAAAATGGATATCAAGAATTTTGGCTACAAAAACCGATCCCGCAATTGTACCCTGGATTGTGGTCAATTGTTCAACGATTTTTGATAGCATTCCCATCGTCATATTTGTGTGAACGTGGATTTAGTGCTGTGGCAACGCTGCTTACTAAAAAGAGAAATCGTTTGCGTGTTACCGAACGTGGCGACTTGCGGCTGTTTTTGAGTAAATTGGAACCTGATATCAACAAACTTATTGAACAGCATCAGATTCAACCTTCACATTAGTTTTTATATAAGAATTGATTATGTTTGTTTTATTTTCAATAAAAGATACTCTGTCCGAATACTATAAAGTTGCGTTTCAATAATCAGTTATAAGTAAGTTTAAAAAGGGGGGCATTAAAAAATAATTTATTCTTAAAGTGGGCAGTAGACAAAAAAAGGTTGGGAACCCCTGATCTAGATTATCATCTTTGAATTATGATAGGAAAATGTTGTTGAGGTTCTCTTTGCAAAATGTTGGTTGGAGCGATTAGGTGGGAAATAGTATTCCAAATTGAAGAAACATATTCGAAACAATTAATGGAAAAAGGAAAGTAACAATCTAGGGAGCTCTAGTTCCAGAGTGAGGAAAAATGTTTTAAAAGGGTTGAGACTAGAGAATAACGAAAGTGGAAAAATCAAGAAATATTAATGAAGACAATTTGATGGAGAAATGACAAACAAAAAAAAAATCTCAGAAGATTGAGATGATACTATTGGGTAGAAATACCTATTTTGAAAAATAGAGAAATTATGCAACATAAAGATTATAATAAATATGAAAATAATTAAAGGTCTCACTTACCATTAGGTAAAATTCTTGGCCAAGATAGAGAAAATCGGTGATGAGTTACACCAAGATCTTTCAAAAGTTCAATATCTTCTGGGTATTTGTGGTAAGAATCACAAGCAATTACAGCATGAGAACGATCTTGTATTTTGTCTGGAAATACATATGTGAATCTATACCAGGTGCTTTCTCCTTTTCCATCTTCGTTACATGCTCCTGTTCAAAAAATGGAAACTGTACATTCAAATCTATAGAAAGTAATTTTTTTCAATCCAAAATAAGCTCCAAATGACGTGAGAATGTAGAAAAAACACAGACAAAATACTGTGGTTAATTTATATCGTGTAAAATTACATTTTGATAAAAGTATAGGCAATAACAATAATTTGTTGTGTTCGATATATCCAATTTTGATAACTCCAAGGGAATTGTCACTCCACTTACAAGGTCTGACTGTGTCAAAATGTTGATTAAATGAAAACTGTGAGCTTAGGAAATCAAAACAGAGCTATGACCTTACACAATTTTTTTCACGTGAATTTTTCTGGAGATAAGAATTATATCATGGTAATAATATCCTCAGATATCATTCAGTTTAAAAAACATTGTGACAATAATTATTGAATAATAATGAATTTAAATTGATTACAGAAAATATTAGACACAAATGGATTAATAATATGTAAAAGTTTGGTAAATAATAAAAAAACAAGCTCTAAGGTTCTAAGAAGCACAATATATTTGAAGGTCGCTATGTCATAACAAAATGATATACTCTTTGTAAAGTCAATCTGAAAAGAGAGATTCTCAATCCCATTGATGGTAAACGCTGCCCAGTGGCGTGCCTATATCTTTTATAAATTATTAGATTTGCGCGATAGATCATCATCTCGAACTGTTGTTCAAATGGTCTCCAAAATGCCATACCAATCAATTACCTAATAAATAATATTCATAAAACTTATTGGTCGTTACCATGAAAACAAATCCAGTTGGAATAGAACGGGTTATACTATAAATTGTTTAAAAAACATAAATAACTGATTTATTAGGTTAGAGGATGTGTAGGAAGATTGTGGAGAAGATAGAGTGGTGTGGGCTGGAAGAGGCTGAGGATAAGACCGTGGGGCTACTGGTGAAGGGGCGGAGCAAAGCAAGGGAGGTGGGGGTGATGGTAAAGGGAAAGAAAATTCGGATGGAGGAAGCGGTGAAATATCTGGGGGTGTGGTTAGATTGCCAATTATCATTCAAAACCCATATGTTGAAGGCTGCACAGACGGCAAAAGTAAGGGTAGCGTGGCTGGGAAGATTGATGGGTAAATGAAAGGACCGGGAGAATGAAAGAGGAGGATAATTGGTAGGACGGTAGAGCAGAGTATGCTGTATGGTGCGGAAGTGTGGGGTGAGAAAGCAGGAGTGAATGCGAGGGTTTGACCACTCCTGCGGGTGCAGAGAGGAATACTTCTGAGGGTGGTGCAGGCGTGCAGGACAGTGGGTGGACTGACAGCAGCAGTGCTGTCACGGTCCCATCCATTGGACTTGATGGCTAAAGCCAGACAGAAACGCTGGAGGGGTGCGAGCAGAGAGGAAGTACAGGATAGGATGGATGAGGAAATGGAAAGAAGGTGGGATGAGTATGAGGGCGCGCTAAAAGGAGCGATTGGGAGCAGGAGAAATTGGGTGGACCGGAAATTTGGAGAGGTGAACTACTTCTTGACGCAGGTGCTCACAGGGAATGGGTCGAGAGTGGGTTACCTCCACAAGATTGGGAAAAGAGAAACTGAAGTGTGCGAGAGATGTGAAGTGGGGGATGATGTGGGATATGTGTTTAGATGTTGCAAGAATGAGGAAGTTTTGAAGAAGTTAGAAAATAAACTGGGAGAGGTGGTGTATTGGGAAAATATGGTGGAGATTATGTTGAGGGGCGAGGAGGAATGGATGGAGATAAGTGGCGTAGTAGAGAGCATGCTTAGGGAAAAAGAAGGACTCGCTAATGCATGAGAGAGGTAGGAGTGATAGAAGGAAGAAGATGACGGAGAGTGTGTGAGGGACCGCCGCCCGTCTTGAAGTATGCTGGGGTAGTGATTCCAATGCGGGTGTAACGGTGAGTTTGAGATGGGTTTGGTTGGTAGGCATCTCCGTGGGGATGAGTCCAACACTGTCTGGGTACCGGTTAAGGACCCAGTCGAACATGAGTTTCCCATCTCGGCCCGAAAAAAAAATGATAATTCTGGCAAAGGTAATAGAGTCAAAATCCTATTCGGTAATTCTCAATTTTGACTGCGCCATGTGATTACCATAACCTCACTTTAATGAGTATTCATGAAATATTCTTAAAATATTCTAAAATATTCTAAAATAACTACTGGTCTCGAAGAACAAGGAGGGAGATCTATAGATGTTTAAGGTATTAGAACTTTCACTCCAAAAGAAAACATATTGTTACGAACTCACTAATTCCGAAGCCGGTCCTGTCGCAAACGATGAATGCGACCTTTCTAGAAAGGTTCTTTCGCAGGTAATAACGAGACTGTTCTCGAACAGCGTGGAAGGCGTACAATGGTTTGTGGCGAATGTTCTGGAGCTGCGGACAGATATATATACGCGGATTTTCGAGTGAGTCGGAAGTTCTTCAGTATACAGTGAATCGGTAAACAGTTTCAGTATACAGTGAGTGAACAGAAGTGAATATAAAAAGTGTTGAGGATAAATTAGGACAATTATTATACCGAGTGTAGATGAATTAATAGACATTAAGTAGTGTGTATATAAATTAAGATTATTATAGTGTGTAAGTGTTTCTTTGATAAATCGATAGTAATTAGCCATAGTGAGTGTATAATTTTATCCCACGGTAAAAACTGTTTGAATAAGTAAGAAAAACATTACAATATTACATAGATACATCTGATGCCAATAAAAATTTGCAGTCAATCTCAAAGCTGTGAAATTTTGGTTGGTGTTAAATTTTGGAGAGGATTGGTGTACAACAACTAGAGTGTGTAGATTGTTTCATGAAGTAATGAAAAAGGCACGGTTTTGTCAAAGGATGACATAGTCAACAGAAAATGTTTAACCCAGTATATTAAAATGTGTTAGTTTTTGTATATTTTTCACTGATAATTGTTTTCAAGTGAGAAATTTTTTTTAATAATACCCCATATTATTGTATAATAATAGCATTGGGCTTCAAGTAATTAACCTTTTGAAACTATCCACTTGATAACAAGATATTTTGATATGATAGGTACAAATTTAGTTCGTTTACCTATAGATTATTTGGATAAAAGATTAGTCATTGATATGGCTTTGTTTGATCGAAAATAATTATTAGATTTAATTTTTCCTAAGACTGATTGCTTCGTTCATGATAAACAAACTTGAAAATTCGAATATGCTGATTACATTATCCAGGTAAGGCTTTGGTGGCTGCTTACTGTCCCAAATGAAATTTTTGGTTATACTTTCATAGATTTTTCAGTTACACTGCCCTCGAAAGTAGAGATAAGGGTTCCAGTTAAGTTTGTAATGGCGAGCCGTGTAGAAGACTCTATATATTTACAAAATTTGTGTTTCTGGTTCTGGGGTAGATGGATATATAATGATCTATTCGTTCAATAATCGTTCAAAAACAGTTCCTATTTTCATTTTTGGAAAAATACTAAAGTAGTTGTCATGTCCAATAATGAACTGATGCAGGAATTTTTTATGTTCTCGTTTTCTGATTTGTATCTAAGCATATTATTATTATTACCCACATAGCAATTTGACATCCTAAGCATATGCGTGGAATATTTTCAAGAAGAACATGGATGTGCAAAGCATGTTCTCAAATAATACCAAAACGAGTGCTATAAATAGATTGTGTTGCGCCCTGGTCACATGCTGAACATGTTTTCAGAATGTGATGAAAGTTGTTCTTATAAGATGCTGAGTATGTGCCCAGCACTAAAAAGCTCAAAGTGCCAGTAAGCATGTGATAGCACATCCTTTTCACATGCTACGCATTTTCCAGCTATAGGCCTTCTGATATACAGTACATCCTGGGCATGTGTTATCGGCGTATATATTATATACCTATCCGAGTGCTATTAATCTCCTTCTATACATGTGCTAGTGTAGATGCTAAGCACATGCTAAGGATATTTCGTATTATTTGCAGGACCTATGCATATCCATTACACTTCCTTTTACGAAAAGAATGTACTTTGCACATGCTCTTCTGAAGTTTCTCGCTTGCAATGCATACACTTTTTAGGTTCTATGTACATGATATAGAAGTAAACTTTTTTGTCAACCTCTTATTTTCATTTACCATTTACTATTTACCAATGTAATTAGTTCAATGAAAAATCCTTGTTCTGGAGGGACCTCCATGCCATCTGTATGACATGTATAATTCCTTAGCTTTGGTCCGGTATTTGATTTCCGTAGTTACATATGAATTGGTGTAAAGCTACAAATAAACGTCAGCGCCCTCTTTTGATGAGTTTATGTATTATTTCGAATACTTTGTTGAAAAGGAACTCTTCTCAAATGTATTTCCTTAATAACATTATCTATAATAGTTGTTCTCAATTCATGAATGTGTAATCAATAATCAAATCATTTTTATACACGCTGTATTTCTCAATTGAATTCAGTAACCAATTGAAGAAATGTAGATGCTGTCTATACTCTTCCAAATAATGTGTTATTCACATGCGATAAAGCATATTCTGAAACAAGATGTGATCGCATGTGCGAAGGACGTATTCAGCATGTGCATTGAATGTACCAAATAATGTTCTATGTTTTATACTTTGCACATGCTAAAAATATGATTTAAGGTTAGTCATCAGATTATTCTAAGTGTATATTATAAATGGAAAGATATATATGATAATGACTTCAATATCGAATGAAGTTAGCTTAATTAAGAATATATATATTAAGTCATTATCGCATGCTAAAGGTATATACTCGCCCTTGACTTCATTTTATGGTACATGCGTAGCATTTGCTTAAAATGTACCAAATAATATTCCGTTTTATATATTGCACATGCAAGGATGGGCTTTTGGGATAATTCTGATATCGGCAGATGCACATTTAAAATGTAAGGGTACAACACGACAACACTTTGAATCTATTAAACGAAAATAGTACCTACATATTTATTCATTCATGTATGTAAAACGAATAAAACGTGCTGAAGATCTTATGTAAAATTACCTGACCTGATTGATAATCCCTATCACATGCTTAGGATATCTGTGAAATAAAATACTTCTGATATTCTTCAAGGTATATACCTAGCATATGCGCTAAATGTAGTGAAAAGGATCTTAGTTAATGGTAAATCATTATTACATGCTAAATATATAATTATAAGAAAAGCTTCAGGTGGACTTTTATGGTATGTGCGAATCATATGCGAAAGATCTACGGAAAAAAACAAGTTTGAATCTAAAATTCTTAGCACTTGCTATGGATGTATGTACAGAGATGTGCTCTAAAGTATGTGGACAGCATATACTAATCATGTACCGAAACGAACATCTTTTACGGGACGTTAAAGGCATATACTTGGCATATGAATCTTCTTTCAATGCTATGTGGGTTATGTGCCACCACCTATGGTCAATTTTAAGCATTTTTACTGATGATTTTCACTCCATGTATTTTTGGTGTAATTTAGAAAATTTGTTAAAATCAAGAATAATTATCACTTTATTTGGAGGTGGACGTTTGTTCTTCAACTGTTACACAGGATGTTTGTTATAAATCAAGATAATATGAATTTATTATTAAATAAGTCTCAAATATTCTCTAATGAGCTTACTTTTAGCGTTCCTTTCAAAAACAGGATATTTATATCAAGATTCGGATACAGATGCCTGATGTTTTGATATAAGAATCAATGTTATGAAATCAGCTTTATCTTATCCAAACTATAATTCTATACTGATTTTTTTTACCGGTACCTATTTAAATTATTTCAAGATTTTGATTTAAGGAAAACAGTTTAGTTTTGTCGTTGTCATTTTCAATATTTTATTTACCTTTTCCTCTAGATACTTTGATCTAAATAAAAATGCCGAACAAAGCTCGTCCAAAGTAATATTAGTTACTCATTGTTTAACTTGGTGTGACATTTTTCGTTTTGGTACTAGATTTGGGTTAATACGTTGGAGTTTATTGTCTTCAACTTTTTCCCGTTTTTTGCCATATTCCCGTCGAATTTTGTTTAATACAGCTTCTAATGTCGAAATGTGGAATGTTGAGGCATATTTGGTTGGTCCTAATGCATTGTTTTGGTCCAAATAAACCCCCAGCCCAAACGAATGAATGAATGACTCCCTCAGCCCTTAACCTTTGTTCCCATAGATAGGAATTATCCTGTATACGTGTATACCTTTTGTAAAATGTGTAAAATCATGTGGACAAGAATGTTAGGCGTTAGTATGGTATTATATACGATTAAGTTTGAATGTGAAGATAATGGGCTCATTTACAAATTATTTTTTATTTTACCATTAGGAAGAGCATATCATTTTGAGGCACTGTGCAAAAAATTAGAGGTCAGCGAGACTCCTAAGTCGCCCAACAAAATTATAAACATCAAACAGCGCTCCTCTTCGACGTCATCGCATATGAAATCTTTCCAGAGAGCGGATATCGCGCCGATACTTAGCTAGTAACAGTATTTTGCTTGCTTACCTATATGCTTATTATTATACGTTTTAGCAAACTCTAAACAGTGTTGTGTTTGTGAAATAAGAACGTTTAGAAATAATTTAAACTATTCGACACAATGGACCAGAACCAGAGTAAAAAAAACTATAAATATGGTGCGGTTCCAGAATGTGAAAGTACTACGATTAAAACATTTATTTCTATGAATAAGGATGCAAAAAAAAACGGAAGCAATGGCAGAAAAGCATGAAAAGACTCAAAGCATTCACTGATAAGTCAACATACTTTGTTTGTGTATTTCTATGATTTCATTTTTCTTCAATCAGAATCGTTATAAATTACCTTATAAAATATGTTGTCAGAATCCTAGTGCCAACGAAGTCACGAGAGCTATGATGACAGACATGAAAATATTTATCATGATATCGGTTAATAACGCTTGGCAACACCAGTGGTCTCAATCTAACGATAAACTTAGGGAAGTGAAAAAAACAGTTAAACCGTGGAAGGCCGTTGCAGAAACCAGGAAAGAACAAGTTATTCTGACCCGTCTAAGAATAGGTCACACCCGATTTTCCCATGAACACTTAATGACTAAATCTGAACAACCCCGCTGTACAGTGTGTCAATGCCCTTTAACAGTCAGGCATGTATTAATAGATTGTCCGCCGTATTCACAGCAAAGAATTGCATTTAACACTCCACCTACTATGTATCACTTGCTAGGAGAAGAGTACAATATGGAAAACTTGGTATCTTATCTACGTGCTATTCAGTTTCTACACAAAGTTTAATTTATTACCAAAATTGTTTTTTTTATATCTTTACTGTAGTAGTACTTAATATTTAAATATTTATTGTTCATTTGGTAGCGCTAACTAAACGGTTGATGCGCTTTATTTTTCTTAAATAAAAAAAATAAAAAATATGTTGTGAATCCATATTGAGAGGGTAATTGAAAACCACACGCTTGTATTAATTTAATTTTTTTCAAATACGTAGATAATATTGTTCTCATAGCTTGTGGTGTTATTAATGTTCGAAATTATTTAATAAAATAATGTGCCAGTTCTTCACAAATTAAATTTTATTAAATACTGCTTTTTTCCAAAAAACATGTAATCTTTTCCAGTAGATCATCAACAAAACTGACGTATATTATATGTTTCAAAAGAAATTATTTGATTTGATTCAAAGTGAGGTGCATGTGCATTTGAATCTGATGTAAACATTTGGAACTAATATTACCTGCTTCATCAAAATAAGTTTTTCTTGTTCTTTTCAACATTGGTGATTTAATTTCCACTACACATTCATCATAAATAGCATTTGGAGGAGCTCCTTTAATTGGGCAGTCTGCAGTTAAAAAAATTGCAATTTTTTACCGAATGACCTATAGCGTTTTCTCTGTAACTTTGTCCACCAGACCAGGAATAAAATAAAACATCTGGAATCACCCTGTATATCATTTGAGAGAACATGTACATTTTCAAAACAGCCAAAAACGATAAGTCACATAGTATGAAATTATAATTTAATAAACTCGTGATTTTGATTAAAAAACTCCATAATCATTAGCAAGTCCACTTCTGGAAGATTTAATGAGTCGGCTTTTTTAAAATTAGGTCCACACAAAATTTTATAAGTACAGTAGAAACTCGATTATCCCTCTCAGTTATACGGATTCGCGATTATCCGGACTATCGACTCATTATATTAAAATTACCTACAAGTCAAATTTAT
The DNA here is from genome assembly GCA_910591685.1 of Galerucella tenella. Taxonomy (NCBI): domain Eukaryota; kingdom Metazoa; phylum Arthropoda; class Insecta; order Coleoptera; family Chrysomelidae; genus Galerucella; species Galerucella tenella. The sequence continues at coordinate 64,146 of CAJUYH010000894.1, read as the reverse complement.
GCAAGCATGAACGTTTTAGTATGTACGTACATGTATGTATATAATCTAAAAGGATGTATCTCCTAATAATTTCTTAATAAACATTGATTTTCATTGATATGTATTTGTTGTTTTTAATAAATAACATACATAACATCGTATGTACAACATATGTATGCACAAAACCCGCTTTTCTTAGTACATTCGATTATCCGGATTTTCGATTATCCGAATGCCTAACGACAATAATTAGTCCGGTTAATCGAGTTTCTACTGTAATCCAAAATAAAAAAAATTCTACGCGAAGCACGTTACAGTCAGAAGCGTAATGTTTGTGCACATTAACTTTCATATGCAGTGACGTCACAGTCATAGTCTTCGCTCCGCTACGGTATGCTTGTTAAATTGGTTGTATTAGGAGAACGACATATTCTATTGACATGAAATTTTCAGAATCATATTTTTATCCTTAGTACTTTGTTTTACGACAGTTAAAAATGATTTAAAAATTTAAGTAAACGAGCCCATTTGTGAGCAAGCCACTGGTAGTACCTAATATCTATAATTAGAAAACTATTAAGTTCACATAAAGTTTAAAAAACTATTTGAAGACGGAACAAAAATTTATGATAAGGTCTTTTCTATTTCAGCAAAATGACTAGACTGTGTAGTTTATTTAGTAAATTTATATTTTTGGTTTTGTTACTACAATTAAAGTAAGTAGAAAATAAATAATCTGAAATTGATATAGCATAAAACGCATTCAGTTGTAGCTTAGCGGATGATGAATATGTAATTAACGATAAAACATTCCCAGATGATTTTGTGTTTGGCGTTTCTTCAGCTGCTCACCAAATAGAAGGTGAGTGAAAATGTTTTTGAGAGGAAACAATGTTCTTTTAAACAATTCAAGAATGACAGACATGTTATTACTTATGGAAAAATTAAATTTCTAAGCTAACCTCTAAAAAAGTTCTCAATAAACAGGTTGTTTTTATATTCCATCTCATTCGCTTACCAGCAAGGAAAGAACATACAGCATTGTTAAGATCAAATTAATGCATTCACTAGAATTCACAATCCTAGGGCACAACAACTAGGAGAATAATGGATAGAAGAGAAGAGGGACAATTACCTAAAATAAAGCCTGCAGACTTATAGATCAGAGAAGTACTGACAAAAAATCTAAAATTAAGACTGCATGGAAATGAAGTACTTATACATTTATATCGTTCAACATTTAGTACGAATAGGAAGAAGCAAGAGCTGATTTAGAAGAACTCACGTATGATGAAGACTTGATTGACGATTTCTTGTTACAACGAAAAAAGGCTTAACTACTAAATAGCGCAGAGTTACAGCACACCCTAAATAAAGAAAATATACGTAGCTGAATCGAATAACTTGAAGCAAAACTTGCTATTTGTTTAAGGTGGATGGGATGCTGATGGAAAAGGAGAAAGCATATGGGACAGATTTTTACACGAACATCCTGACCTGGCTAATGGAGATGTCGCTTGTGATTCATATAATAAATACCAGGAAGACGTAGAGCTTTTAAAATATTTGGGCGTTAATCACTATCGGTTCTCCATTTCATGGGCTAGAGTTTTACCCAATGGTAAGTAGCTTAATCCATATTTACAGATCAATTTACAATATCTTTGTTTTAATAGCCATTAAACTTTATGGAATATTTCGAACTTAATTTATTTTGTCTTTCACATGTATTGTGAGTAGTCATAGCCATACGAGATATGGCACG